>JAQQSU010015838.1:0-11077 GCA_028627135.1 Pseudochirops cupreus
TATTCCATTACATTCGTATACCATAGCTTGTTCAGCCATTCCCCAATTGATGGGCATCCTCTATTATTTCCAGTTTTTTGCAACCACAAAGAATGCTACAATAAATATTTTTGTACATATGGGTCCTTTTCCCACTTCTGTGATCTCTTTGGGATATAATCCCAACAATGGTATTGCTCCATTGTTATTTCAAAGCTTTTGTTTTTCCAAATGAATTGTTATTATTTTATCAAGTTCTATAAAGTATCCCCTTGGTAATTTGACTGGTATAGCATTAAAAGTTTAAATTAATTTTGGTACTATTGTCATTTAAAATATATGGACATGGCCCAGCCATAAGTACTGAATATCCCTTGATTAAGGTTGCAGTTTCTTAAAAATGGATATAATTTTGATGATATGGTAGTGAAAGGAAATTTCTGATAAAGTCATTCTTAATTTTTAAATCTCATAATCCTTGTGGAAACAGACAAGGTATGAGACCTAAGTAATGAAAAAATTTAACAGGCAAAATAATTATTAAATGATGATACAACATATTTACCAAACTATAGAGGACATACAAAAATACATATGTACTGCCTATATGTAACCAAAAGTTGGGGAATAAAATGTGGCAAACTGAACATTTTGTAGAAAATCTAACTTTAATTTTAGAAGTATTATTTTTCATGGAGCAATTTAAAGAGCAATGTACTCGACACAACAAAATTTTAGTCTCAAATCTTGCTTTGCCATATGCTATTTGACACTGGACAAGTCATTTGACCCAAGACTCATTTTTCTCCTCTGCAAAATTGGGAGACTAAGAAAATAACCAAGATTATAGTTGACTAAATTAATATAAGGAAAATGCTTTAAAAGTGATAAGGCATCATAGAGATGTGAGGTGAAGTATTTTTAAGCATCAGAAAATTCACAAAGGAAAAAATCCACATGATTAAACAAATCTAAATGGCATTATTAAAAAATTTTATTAAAATTCTTTATAAATTGGGAAATACGGTTATATTTGAAGGTATGACAATGTTGTACATTATTCTGAAATTAATGCATGTGTGAACTCGGGATCAGCGGAATGACTGCTTTAACATGACTTACATCAAGAATGGTACAGTGAAAAGGGTTCTAGATTTGGAAGATGTGGGTTAGAATTTCATCTCTGATATTTACCACTGGTAAATTTGAGCAAGTCACTTAACCTTCTCAGGATCTCAGTTTCTTCATCTACAAAATGAGGGATGGACTAAACTACCTAAAAGGTCCCCCTATAGCTGTAAATCTATGATTGATTCCATGAACTTGATCTAGGGAAGAACTATTCCTTCAATGTATCATTTATTTGTTAGGCTCTTTTTCAGGGGTGAATCTGGCCCATTATATCAGTTCTCTTGTTTTTTAAAGGTTTAAACAATTTCCTTAAAATGTAAGCTATTGGGGTGGCTAGGTGGTGCAGTGAATAGAGCACTGGCCCTGGAGTCAGAAGGACTTGAGTTCAAATCTGGCCTCAGAACACCTGATACACTTACTAGCCATGTGATCCTGGACAAGTCACTTAACCCCAATTGTCCTGCCTTCTCCCCTCCAAAAAAATCTAAGAAATTATTTCCCCATTGCTTATGCACTTAATTTCTTTCATCAGCTCTTTCTGATGAAACAATTTCTATCCTTCAACAATCTTGGCTATCTGTGTTCTCTCTTCTTCTGAGAAGGGCATAACCTATCATAACCTATCATTTTCATCTAGTTAGACTGTTATTATTTTAATGTAGTACTGTTTTACTATATGTAGGGGCTCTATTTCATAATGGTTAGAATGGGTAGCCATCAAGTGAGCTGGCTTGACCTATCACTTAAAAATGTAACAGGAAAAGTTTAGGCATTTCAAGAAACTTGTTGCATGTTGATGTGGGTTTACGTGGGTTCTATTGTACCAACCATCCAATTTAGTCATGTAGTAACAAAAATAGCTAATATTTACCTAAGGCACTTTAAGGTTTACAAAGCACTATCCTCAAAAATAGTTCTCTGATGTAGATATTATAAGTATTATACCTTTTACAAATCAAAAAACTGAGGCTCAGGGAAACAAACTAATTTTTCCAGGTCACACAGCTATCAAGTAGCATACAGTGGATTGTGCAGATATTCTGGTTAGAAAAAAACAAGTATGGTCCGTCGTCACACTTAATAGAAACTTTGGCCCCATTTTTTTAAAACAAGTAAAAGTAATCCAAATTTACTAAAAAGTATCAAATGAATGAATAGATTAATAGGATTTTACAACACAGATTTAGTTAACTCTCACATATCAAAGGCCTAAAGTAGTAAAGTGGCTTGTCTGATGTCACCTGCATTGTAAGTGGTAGGGCTGTCATCTGAATGCTGGTCTTTTGACTCTTAACCCAATGCCTGTTCCATCACACCTTGCTGCCTCTTTGCTTCTTTTTTGAGGTCAAGGGCTGACTATGTTCATGGCACTGCACTAGATGCTGGGAATACAAACACAAGCAGAAAGACAGTATCTGCTTTCAAGGAGTTTACTCCAATGTGGGAAGAGAAAAGGGCGAGGCATCTTTCTTAGAACCTAAGGTGTCAGGTTTGAGTAATGCAGAGTCAAGAAGTTTCTAGGGCCTAGTAACAAAATCCAGAGTCACTAGTGAAGGCTGGAGAGAAATGAAGACAGACAAGACTGGCCTTGGTGTCCTTTGAATGAGGTTCCGGGAAGAACCAGCCAGTCAGGGAAAGGTCATGTTGGGGGGGGACACTTCCCAAGTGACAAGTCCAGGGGGGTATGGAACTTCTAGAGTGAAGAGGTTTTTGTAGCAAAGTTCAGAAAATTAGGAGTGTAGCCTAGAAAGGAAGGGATCACTGGTGTTTCTATCTTTAGTACATAGCATAGTGCTGGGGGAAGAGGTAGAAGAGAATAAGCATTTATGAACAGATACAACTGTGACCTCATTTGCTTCTCACAACAGCCCTGGGAGGTAGGTACTATTATTATCTCCATTTTAGTGTTTAGAAAAGGGAGGCAGATAGTATAAGTCACAGGTTACAGGTCATTAGTGAGGGTCTGAGGCCTGATTATTTCAGGTCTTCTTGACTCCAGGCCCACTTCTTTAACCACTGTGTGCCACCTAGCTGCTTGGTACATAATAAGCACTTAATAAATGCTCATTACGTTCTTTCCCTTTTGAGGAAACCAATTTATATTTGCAATCTCCTACCCAACTATATGCTATGGTGGTAGTTCTTAAAATGTGGTTCAAGGGCATGTGGGGGTACTGAGATCTTTATTGGAGGTCTGTAATATCAAAACTATTTTTATAATAATACTAAGATGTTATATGGCTACTAAAATAGTCCTCTATTTTCCAATTATATTCAACCAAAACAACATATGGCAACAGGCTGAATGGAGAAAAGTAGATATGAAAACTCAGCTATCTTCTATTAAGCAAAACATTAAAGAGATTTGCCAAAATATGTATAACACCACTCTTTTTGTGAATTTTGTTACAAAAAGTAGTTATTTTTCATAAAAATGTTATCTCAAGATGTAATGAGTTTACTGCTAATATTTTAAAATTTTTGTCATTTTAGTTTTTAATGTAGTAAACATCAAAAGACATCATCATCATCATGCTGATAATATCCACCTTTTTACAGTGCCTACTATGTGCCAGGCACTGTAACCCATATAAAAGTTCTTTGGAGTCCTCAATAATTTTCAAGAGTATAAAGGGGTCCTGAGATAAAAAAGTTTGATAATCCCTACACTACTGTATTCTTATCCTCTCTATTGATAGTTTCCTTTCATTCTTTGCCTTTGCACTCTCTGACACTTCGCAATCTTGGGTCCCTCCCATCCTTGTTCTTTTGCTAAATTACCTTGAGATTTATACTTATAAATATACAAATACACGCATACATATATACATACACACATACATCCACAGACATGTATAAATAAGAGATTGCACTGAATTTCACAACGGGTATTATAGGATTACTTCTCCCAGTTAGAAGGGTGAGATTCCCTGTTACTCTTACATTCTACTGTTGAACCGCTGTCACCTCTTCCAGAGATAAGCCCAGACACTTTCAAGCTTCTTTCCTTTTCCCTAAGTCTAGTGCAAAACCAAAAGACTTCTGAAAGCACACCTGTCCAGATCTTCCATTTTGTTCCATTAAATCTGAATTTTATGTAGAAAAAAGGGAGGGAAGAATGATTTGTAATTTCAAAAAAAAGGACACGACAATAGTTGTGATCAAATACAACCTGAAGTATCATCTTGACTGTTATCAGGTCTCAAGACTTAAAGGAGATTAACTTTTGTGAAGGATCATTTAACTTAGAAGTTAGAAACAAAGAGCTAGTTTATTTGACTCTTGCACAAACTGCCAGATACTTTTAGTTTAACTGAAAATTTTGAAGTACAATTTGTATATATGTATATTGACCTAATACATACATTGTGCCCTAGGCTCTGCCTTTAGAGCATGATATACAAGAAAGAACACTGACTCTGGAGGCAAAGGAACTATGTTCTAGGGCCTGTTTCTCACACTCACCGTATGTGTAAACTTGGACAATTAATTTTTCCTTTTTGGGCATCAGTTTCCCTAATTGTAAAATGAAGGGGTTAAATTATATGGTGGTCTAGTCCAGCTCTAGACCTATGATCCTATGGTCTAAAGTCAGATGGAGAAAACATTACGAATTCTCATGGAAGTAATGAAGATTCATAATCTACTAAGTACATTTCACTCCTTAGAATAAATGTGTTAGTCACAAATCAGGTAAGTAAAACATGTTTTGTTTGTTTCCTTTGAAGTTAAGTCTTCTAGAGATTTCAGATAACTGTACTCTAAACTAATAAAGTAAATTAAATGGAACAAAATTTTAAATCATTTAGATAAATGCTGGAGAGGATGTGGAAAAATTGGAACACTAATGCACTGTTGGTGGAGCTGTGAACTGATTCAACCATTCTAGAGAACAATCTGGAACTATGCCCAAAGGACTATAAATAATTGCATACCCTTTGACCCAGCAATACCACTTCTAGGATTATATACCAAAGAGATCAGAGAAGTGGGAGGAGGACCCATATGTACAAAAATATTTATAGCAGATCTTTTTGTGTGGCAAAGAATTGGAAATCAAGGGGATGCCCACCAATTGGGGAATGGCTGAACAAGTTGTGGTAAATGAATGTAATGGAATACTACTGTGCTATAAGAAGCGAGGAGCAGACAAACTTCATAATAACCTGGAGAGACTTATATATAAACTGATGCTGAGTGAGAAGAACAGAACCAGGAGAAATCTGTACACAATGTATGTGTGACAACTAACTTCAATAGACTGGGTTCCTCTCAGCAATGTAAGGTTATAAGACAACTCCAAAAGACTCATGATTGAAAGAGATACCTACATCCAGACAAAGAGCTGCAGAATCTGAATGTAGATTGAAACAAACTACTTATCTGTTTCTTTTTCTTGTTTTGTCTCCTCTTTCCCACTGATCATTCCATCAGCTATAATCCTTCTTTACAACCTGACTAATGATTAATGTGAAGATATTTGGAGATTCTATATATGAGTGCATGCTGCCATGATGGGGGGGGGAAGAGGGAGAGAATTTGAAACTCAAGGGACTGTGGAACTGAATGTTGTAAACTAAAAGTAAATAAACTAATTAAAAAAATTTTTTTTACTCATTTAGATTTTCCAACTCAGAAGGCAATTAACACTTTATTTCATACTTTCTGAATTATTTGCATTCCTATGAATTCAAGCATGGTACTACTCTGGTCTGATACCTAAGAAGGTCTGTATTGGCCCTCTCTAAAATCCTAGTACTCTTTTTATTCTACTGCTAGATGGGTAATGTTACAACAGAAAAAGTGACAGGGGAGACATTAGGTAGAAGAAATAGTATTAACAAACACAAAGAAGCAGAAAGATATCAGGTATGAATCCCTGCCTCCCTGTGCCCCCCTCTCCCCCTGCAAAGAAATTCAGTTTAATTAGAGTTTAGCTTGAGGGAATTAGTAATATGGTAGACAGGAAAGGTAGATAGGTTAGAAGGCCTTGAATATCAGGTTACAGATCTAAACTTTATTTAGTAAGAAATAGGGAACCATTGAAGGATTTTGAGCAGAGCAGTGATATCATTAGTACTATTGAGAAGAGCAGTCTGACAGAAAGTATGAAGGATTGCTTAGAGCAGGGGAAGAAAAGTGAAGGCAGGAGGAACTTGTTAGGAGGCAACTGCCATACTCCAAGAGTGAGTTAATGAGTCTACTTTAGGGTAGTAGAAACAGAAAAGGAGAAGGATTTGAGAGATGCTGAGGAAGCAGAATCCAAAAGACATGAAGTAGGGAAGAGTCAAATACATCAAGGTTTCAGGTAAGGGAGAACAAATGGTAAGATTTATCTCCCTAGGGAGGATAGCTAAAGACAAGGAGATTTCCAAAGAAGAGAGTTAAAAGAGGTTGGTTGGTATAGAAATTCAAGGACTTCTCTGTTATACACTTTCCTCACTGGTACCCAGATCCTCCACACCAAGGATTTATATTTTATATCTTAAATTATGGGTTCTTTCAATTGTTAATCTAAATAATTATTCCTATCAGTATTAATAACAAAAAGTGGATGATGTGGGGAAAAAAGAGAAGATAAAGGTGGCCACAAAACCCCACTATCACCAAACTTCTTAATATAGTATGATTTTTTTTTACCTTTAAAGCAGATAAAATAAAGCCCCTAAAAACATTTCCATTTAGTGCTTTTAGTCCAACTAGTTGTTAAAGTTCATTTATCTTGAAATGTGGAAAAACAATGTTTTTGCTTACTATTTTTATTTTTTTACCTGGAAGGGGCCACTCCCACTAAATTAGGGCCTAATCCTCTGAACAAAGAACGAGCACCCTCTTTTTCCAAGATCATCCTGAAAGAGAAAAAGAAAAGATTTTATAAAGAATGTAAAGTTTGTCGTAAAAATATTTTAAGTAAAAAATTATACATGTATACTTTAATTTGATACTGTTCCTTTTCTTTCTTATCAATTTTTCTTTTCCAAGAACTATCTAAAAGATTATGGAAGGCTTCATTTAGTTACCTCATGCTAAGACATATACTGGTTCATATTCCTTCCTAAAAGGGGAATTATGGGAAGAGAGGCACATCAGTACATTGTTGGTGGAACTCTGAATCAGGCCAACCATTCCGGAAAGCAATTTGAATTATTAAAATAAAATGACCAAAATATCCATACCTTTTGACTCAGAGATTCCATCACTAGACTTAGGGCCCAAGCAGGCCACTGATAAGAAACTCCCCCTATATACCAAAATTTTATAGTAGCACTTTTAGTGATATCAAAGAACTGGAAACAAAGTAGATGTCTACTAACTGGGGATGGTGGAATATGAATATAATGAAACAGTACTGTGCTCTAAGAAGTGAGTGAATGTGATGAATACAGAGAAGCATGGAAAGATCTGTAAGAACTGACTCAGAGTGAAGCAAGCAGAGGCAAGAAAACTGTATGCAGAATGTCTACAACATAAATGCAACAAAACACAATCAAAATTACAAAGAAAAAGTATGGCTCCAAAGAAGGGATGAGAAGACACACCCAATTCCACCTCTTTATAGAGGTGGAATATCCACAGATGTTGTACTTTTCACACATTTTCAGATTTTTTTTTTTGATGCTGCAATCAATTTTGCTAACTTTTTTCCATTAAATTATTTTTTAAAATCTTTTTTCCCCTTAAAAAACATTATTTGTGGCTGATAGTACATGTCTGTAATTCCTACCATTGGGGGAAGTTTAGGCTGATGGATAACCTGAGTTTGGGAGTTTTGAATTACAATAGGACTAAAGTTGATCAGGTGTTGACATTATGTCTGGAACTAATACAATGAGCCCCAGGAGCAAAGGACAACCAGGCTTCTTAAGGATGGGTTAAGTGGTACAGTTTGGAAAAATAAAGCAGATTTAAGACTTCCTTATTGTTCAGCATTAGAAATGTGCCCATGAGGTTACTGTACTTCTAGACTAGATAACAAAATAAAAAAAAATTGTTTTATGGGATGGCTATTTGGAAGGGGGCAAAGGAAGACATACTGGAGGAAATTTCAGTGATGAAGAAAGAGAGTGTTTAGAAATTTATTAAAAAAAAAAAGAAAACCCCAAAAGATAAAAGTTATACTAGTAAAGATTTTCATGATTAATCTGTGAGTCAAAATAATACAGGCAACTCCTGTGCATATCTGAGTCTAACAATAATGTGCCTACAACTGGACTGGGTTGTATTTTCTAGCTAGGGATATATCTCAACCAACCCTAAAGGGAAGTCAGATTTAGCACAGCATATTTATTACTTTAGAGAAGAATCATAATGTATTTCAACTTTTTAAACAGATGAGATACTAAACTTTCTACTTATCTGTTACCAAGCATTACACTCTATTATTATTATTATTATGTCATTCATTAATATTAGTGTATTTAGTACCTACTGTGAACAGCACACATTCTACTAGGTAAAGGAAAGAGATACAAAAGAAAACATGGTTCTTTGCCATCCAGAAATTTTCCATCTAGCTTTAAAGAAAGATTATAGACAAAACAGAATAATGTAAGAATATTATAGAGCAACGGAAGAAATATGAATGCAATTCATGCTGCTGAGCATGAACAGGTAAGTCAATTATAATAGGTTTTCTGGAGGGTAACAGACTGGTGAAGAGGAAAGAGTATTTTTAGTCAGAGTTGAAGACATAAGCATTACATTAACACAGAAGAATGAACAAGTCAGGTCAAGAACATCTCAGAGATGATCTTGAATGGAATGGAATACTGGTGCTGGGGAAGAAAGCAAGCAACAGGGTGAGATGAGGATCAGATGTAACAAGAGTCACCTGCGTAGTTGAAACCACTGGAATGCACATTCTCCCTGTGGGAGTGAATTATAAGGACAGAAGAACTGAGGGTCTGGAAAAATTTCTACAATTAATGTAAAGTGAAGAAGAAAGTGGGGCAAGCAGTGGTGGTAAGGAAGAGCCAAAGAAGGAATAATCAGAGAGATGAAAAAGAATTTTAAAAAATATATTTTAAGGAGAGGTGGTCAACAGCCTCAAATGCCAATTCATTATAAATTTTCTTCTATAAAACATTCTTAAGTTTGAAAAAAATCTCAGAATAGCCCTTTAATTTAGTCAATTTAACAAAGGAAAGGACAAGCAGGTGAAATCTTCTTGTGGCAAAGGGCAACACATGGTGAGTTTATTTTGCTACTAAAAAGTAAACATCATTGAACTTAGTTCAAATAGATCTAGTCCTAAATGTCTGATAAACTCAGAAACACAAAACATTTGATTACATAAGCAGCCCTGAAAAAGCGAATCTTCAATGATTTTTCTATTTTTTGAAATGTACAAGGAAAGATGGTTGAAAGTTCTTTGAATAAAGAGATGTTTCATTTTTGTATTTGTATTTCCATTGCCTAATATGTAGTAGGTAGGCAATTAATAATTTTTATTGGTTATCAACTATTTGGCATTTTTTATTCTAAGAAACATAGGATATTCTAAAAATGTTAGGAAAAGTCCTAACTCATTTTTAAGTTCTAGCTATCTTAAAACATGAAAAAAGTTTACTATTATTTTTTGTCTATTAAGTTTTTTTTTTAGCAAAGGTTAACACTGGATAATTTTATTTCTGTTACTAGAAAACACATTTTATCAGGAGGCAAAAACAATGAATACGATTCTCAGACCAAAAAATCATTTTGTTGTTAATAAAATACCAATATATAGATATGAAATTGTGTTATCATCTACCTGCATGCAAATATTAGTATCAATTTAAATTATCTGGCTCACAATATATAACTCTGAAAAACTAAAGTATTAAACAAGGATTATATTGGTACTACTATTCCTTAAATAAACATTACAGGCGGAGCCAAGATGGCAGCATAGGAGCAGCAAGGTACGGCAGCTCCCACACAGCCACCTTAAATTATCCATAAAATATGACTCTAAACAAATTCTAGAGCTCTAAAACGCACACAAATATACTTTCCGCTGGAGGCAGCTCGGCTAGGAGGGACCTGATCTCAGCGCTGGGAGCCAAAACCAGCTGGAGCTTCAGGAGAGCGGATCTGTGGCAGTTGTGGCAGTTTCCACAATTATCAAACCATAAGAAAAAAAGGACTAAGTGAAAGGTCAGTGGAACTTGGCTAAAATTGGGGGAGAAGAGTGGGTCTGGCCAAACTGCCTCCAGGGCAAGGAAGCAGCAGAAGTGGTGGCTCTGCAGCCGCCTCCAACTTGTTGCTTCAGAGCTCCTGGCCTGCAGACTGCAGGGGGGCCAAGCAATAGTTCAGAGGCCAAGTACTCTTGAGTTGAGCGGCCTGGATCCGGATCATGGTCTTGGGTGGTGGTCCTGGGGTTCATTTTCAGTCAGCCAAAGCTGGTGGGGGCTGCAGAAGCCTCCTAAAAGTGCCGGCAGCTGGGAAAACCCCAGCAATTTGGGACAGAGCTTTCCCCTCTAGAAGCAGAGTTCCACAGAGCTAAAAAATCATTGACTGGCCAACCATGAGCAGGCAAAGGAAGCAAAGTAAGAACAGAAATCAAACTCTAGATTCCTTCTTTGGGGAAAAGAAGGTTCAAAGCAGGGAACGGGAGGAAGACAACACATTCTGAACTCCCACACCAAAAGCTTTCAAGAAACATGATGATTGCCTAAAAGCTAGAGATCAGCTTAAGAAGGATTTTGAAAATCAAATGAGAGAAGTGGAAGAAAAATTGGGAAGAGAAATAAGAATGATGCAAGAAAATCATGAAAAGAGAGTCAACAACCTGACTGAAGAAATTAACACCTTAAAAAATAGATTAACTCAAATGGCAAGAGGCCCAAAAAGCCAATGAGGAGAAGAATGCCTTAAAAAAGTCCAATTTGCCAGATGGAAAAAGAATCTCAAAAGCTTTCTGAAGAGAATAATTCCTTCAGAATTAGAGTAGAGCAAACGGAAGCAAATGACTTCATGAGAAATC
>JAQQSU010015839.1:0-11077 GCA_028627135.1 Pseudochirops cupreus
ACTAGAAAACTATTCTTAACAAAGGAGAAATAAAGCACTCCCAACTGTTTTTAAGAAACAAATACGTTCCTTATAGCTAAAAGAAATGTTTACATGTACAGATACACAAATGTATTATATGTGTATATATGTATACATATGCATGTATGCACACACTATATATACATATATTGTAATGCATATTAATTAATGAATATTAATGCGCCCTTTGGGGCAATTAGGTGGTGCAGTAGATAGAATTCCAGACCTGGAGTCAGGGATATTAATCTTCCTGAGCTCAAATCTGACCTCACACACTAGCTGTGCAACCCTGGGCAAGTCATTTAACTCTGTTTGCCTCAGTTGCTCATCTGTAAAATGGGCTGGAGGAGGAAATTGCAAACCATTCCAGTATCTCTAGTACATTCAGACATGACTGAAATGACTGAACAACAATGTGTCCTTTGATGAATCCTCATCTAAATCATGCCCTATAACTGTAGTTATCATATAATATTCTGTCCTGGGCCCTCTTCTCTTCTTCCTCCATACCAGCAGTTCTCAACCTGTGGGTCATGACCCCTTTGAGGGTTGAATGACCCTTTCACAGGGATTGCCTAAGACCATCAGAAAACACATATTTCCCATGGTCTTAGGAATGGAGACACTGCTCTTCTATCAGTCTCCAGGGGGGTCCATCCACATGCCAGTATTAAAGGGTAGGGGCATTAGGAAGGTTGAGAACCACTGGTCTATATTATCTTACCTAGTGATCTTATCGGCTCTCATGGATTCAATTACCATCTCTATGATGCTGACTCTTAAATCTCTCTATCCTGCTGACTTCAAATCTTTCATTGCCTTTCAGACATCTCAAATTGGATACCTTGTAGATATCTTAAATTCAACATGCCCCAAACAGAGCTCCTTTGTCTTTCCCCTTAAGCCCTCCCCCACTCTTCGTAATTTCCCTGTTATCATGGAAGGGAACACTGTCCTCTCACTTACTCAGTCTGGCAACCTAGGTGTCATATTCAACTCTTCACTATCTTCATTGTACTCCCATCATATAAAAATCTTTTGACAAAGCCCTTTGATTTCACCTTTGTAACATCTTATATATGTTCCTTTCTGTCCTCTGATACTTCCACCACTCTAGTATATACTTTTATCACCTTATACATGGACTATTGCGATAGCCTACCCATGGGTCTGCCTGCCTCATATTTCTTTCCACTGAAATTTATCTGCCATTCACCTGCTAAAATGATTTTCCTAATGAGAAATTCTGACCATGTCAACCCCACTATTCAATAAATTCCAATGACTCCTTATCACCTTCATGATCAAATACAAAATCTTTGCTTGGACTTTCAAAGCCATTTATAACCCGGTCTCCTCCCATCTTTTCAGTCTTCTTACACCTTACTCTCCAGTATATACTCTTTTATTCATTGATACTGGTCTCTGCTGTTCTATCCATTTCACCTCTTTGCTCAGATCATTTTCTCTACCTGTCCTCTCTGCCTGGAATTCTCTCTATCTTCATCTCTGTCTACTGCCTTATCTGGTTTCCTTTAAGTTCTAACTAAAATCACATCTTCTGTAATAAGTCATTCTCAAACCCTTTTAATTCTAGTGCAATTCTTCCAACTTTTGAAAATTTTTCTTATTTATCCTGTATATAACTTGTTTATACATATTTGTTTACTTGCCTCCCCATTAGATTTTGAGATCCTTTTTGCTGTTGTTGTATTCTTTGAACATAGCACAGTGCCTGGTACCTACCTGGTACCTAAATAAATGTATCAGACTGACTGAGTGATAAAATTTTACTAAAAAGCTCATAATAATATAATGAAAAAATAATAAACATAAGGATGGTTTCACATTTTTGAAATTCTTAAGGATAGTGGATCACTTGAACTGAGGAATTTTGAGCTGCATTAAGCTAAGAAGATCAGGTGTCCACACTAAATCCAGCACTAATGAGCATCCAGGAATATGGCACCACTTGTCCACCTAAGTAGAGGTAAACTGGCCCAGGTGAGAAATGGAACAAGTCAAAGATTTTTTGTCATTCAGTTGTTGGATTTGTCCTGTGAGAAGACTATACTTCTAGCTTGAAAGAATTGGGGAAACCCACTTCCATTTTTTTTTCTATTACAATTAAATTTAATTCATACTGAAGTTCCAAGAATGGTTCATTATTTACATATTTAATTATATTTTAAATAAAAACAATAAATCATCTGTTTTTATAAATTGATGCAGAAAAAAGCTTTTGACAAATTATGTAACTCCTATGTACTATATATTCCATTTAAACATTATATATGTATATATGTACATGCATAAGTATATGTATAGAAATTTTCATGATTAAACATTAGTACTATTTGAAATAGAGAAATATTAGACATTTTTCCAATAAATTCAGAGGTAGAGTAAGGATGTTCCCATTTCTGATTGTGATATGACGTAGTACATTCAGCTATGGCAATAAGAAATAAAAAATTAAAAGTATAAATATTAGCAAAGAGGAGACAATATTATTCCTAATGGCAGAGAACTGATAAGTTACTTAGGTAATCCAAAAGAATATGCAAATAAATCAACCAAGACAATGAATAATTTTGTAAATCCTTAAAATTCTGTAGCATTTCTTTATAGCTCTAAAAAGGGGAATTGATAAAAAGAAAAGTCCTGTTAAAATTATTGCAAAGTCCATAAAATATCTGAATGTCTTTTACTAAGACACATTCAAAATTTATGCAATTACAATGGCATAACACTTATGAAATAAAGGAAGACAAGCCACAGCAGAACAAATTAATTGTTCATGGTTGGATCATATCAACATAATAAATTGTCCAATGTATCTAAGTTAATTTATAGGTTTATTAATATGCTAATTCAACTATTGGGTACTTACTTTTTAAAATTATACTGATTTTTTTTTTAAGTGACACATTTTATTTGGAGAAGGTCAGATATGGTCTATAATGTCAAAGACAAATATGGGCGAAAAAGAAATGAAAAAGGAATGATCTGTGTGATCAAAATAGATCATAAAGTAGTAAGCATTAAAGAGATAAAATATGGTATAGTAGATAGAGAGCTGGCTACAATGTCAGGAATTCTTTGGTTAAAGTTATACTTCCCACTGAAAACTTCCTACACCAATGAAGTCATAGGAGTGGAGAAGATCATCAAAATGATTAAGTGCTGTTGAATAATTAGAAAAATAAATCAGTGGGACAGGTTAGCTAAGCAGTTAGAAACAATCTAATGCAGTAGCCTAGTAGTCTATAAAACAAAAAATATATGTATAAACTACTTAGGAAAGAATCTCCTTTTTGTACAAGGACTTCTGAGAAATCTGGAAAAGTTTGGAAGACAATAGCTTTAGTCTAGCAATTTAAATCATGCCTATCAATCAATCATCAAATATTTCTCATACACCTTATTTGTGGTATGCTCTGTGGAAGGTGATAAAAAGCTAAAAACAAAACTGTGTTCTCACACATCTTACACTCCTAGGTAGTAGAAATGTATTCACAGAAGCATATGTAGAATAAATAAAAGGTAATTTAGGGAGTAAAGGCCCTATGAGTTGGGGGAATCAGAAACATTTTCATGTAGAATGTTGTTTTTGAGATGAGTGCTGAAGAAAGAAAATCTCGAGGTAGAGGTGGTAAGGGAGTACATTGCAGACATGAGGGATATGCAGTGCAAAGGGATGGAGAAGAGATGAGCCAACATATGTTAGGAATATCAAAAAAATATACCACAAAAAACTGTAAATGGATATGTAACTTCAATATGAAAGGTCGCATCATTTAAGAAGAAAGGAAAATGAAAGGCGCTACTTTGAATGAATTTGTCTAGGGAGAAAATTCTTAAACAAACAAGAAATAAAGGACATCATTAAAAAATTGGCAATTTTACCAAAACAAAATTAGCAAGCTTTTGCATAAACTAAATAATGCATTCAGCTAAGATGGAGAATTGTAGGTAAGGGAAAATATGCTCAGGGCGGCTAGGTGGTAAAGTGAATAGAGCACCCACCCTGGAGTCAGGAGGACCTGAGTTCACATCTGACCTCAGACACTTAACACAAAACTAGCCGTGTGACTTTGGGCAAGTCATTTAACCCCAATTCCATACCTTCCCCCTTCCAAAAAGCCAAAAAAAAAAAAAAAGAAAGACAGAAAATATGCTCATATAATATATCCCTATCTGAACAAATATGTAAGATGAAGCTCTTCCACAATAAATAATCAATAGATAGGAAAAAAGTTATTAAGAGAAGAAAGGCAAAATATTATCAATGATAAAAAGATTTATACAAATCATAGTAATAAGAAAATGCAAAATGAACCCTCTTTGAAATTATATCATATAACCAGCAAATTGACCAAGATGACAAAAGATTGAAAGAGTCAAGTTTGAAGTATTTCTAGGAGGATAGGCACACTACCACACTACTGGCAGAATCATGAATTGATGTATTTGAAGGAAATGAAGGAAGAAAGGATGGAAGGAAGGAAAGAGGGAAAGAAGGAGGGAAGGAAGGAAGGAAGAAAGGAAGGAAGGAAGGAAGGAAAAATAATTTATTAAATCCTGTGTTCCAAGTAAAATGATATAGAGGAAGAGGATAAGATTTCTCAGGAAAGAGCCATGGTGGGACTCCCATAGTCAATGGATATGACCTGAATGAAGATCCAGGAGAGGAAAATGACAAGAAATGGTAAGATAGTTAGGAGGAGAGCTAGGAGAGGAAAATGTCATAAAAACCTAGAGAGGAAAAAAAATAGAACAGTCATTCTCTGGGAATTTAGTTCTGCAAGGCTGAGAGCAGCTTGAAGGAAGGAGCCACACCCAAAGAGAGATGACACTATAATTTCTAGACTCACACTGTGGCACCACCATGAGCCTCATTACATTTTTATCTTCAAGACTTAGCATGCTTCCTGGCATATAATATGGGTTCAATAAACATTTGTATAATAATTGAGTGAGTTTAGAGCAGAGGTGTCAATTTCACTGCCTGGTGGCTCCCCAGTTCCCTGAATCAGATTAAAATGTAATTGGGAAATGTTTATCAAAATAAGTAAAAATACAATAAAATATAGAGATGATTTTCCTAATTTTGCCAGTAAGGAAACTGAGGCCCAGATAAGTTAAGTGAAAATCTCAGCTCTACAATTTACAACTTAATCTCTCTGGGGTTAATTTTCTTCATTTGTGTAAAAAAAAAAAAGGACATTGGACTAGATTACCTCTAAGGTCCCTTCCAGCTCTAACTCTGAGTTTATGATCACCAACAATAGGCATGCAGGCATGCAGTCTGGAGTGGGTTCTGCTCAGGGGTAGCCTGACTTCTAAGAAGAAAGGGAGGCTCACTTTTTCCTTGCTCCTCAGCCCCAGTTGAATATAGCCACAATTAGCCAAAGTAATGGCACTTTTAGAACTTAAACATAACCATTTGCTTAATAAGGCAAAAGAAAAACTATTCTAGATGTTTAAAATGAAAGCAAATGCATAAGTAATAACATCACAATAGACACATAAACCCAGGTCACACATTATTTATACACACAGTTTATGTTAAAAGAAAGTTATTTTCTTTTTCTGTTTGTGTTAAGACATTAAAGTGTTCATCTGTAAGAGCAGAAATATATTACATCTTTTGATAATGGATTGAATTTCTTTCTCACACTATGAACTCAAAACCTATAATAAAAAGAAAGTGTAAACAAAGGAACCTGGAAGAAAAACATATAAGGAGAACTTATATGTTCAGGGAAATAGTAGATTTTGGGTTTCAATGTTTCCCCATCCCAGGGACCCTCTGTGCTTCTGTCTTCCTTACTGTATTGTAGCTGTTATCCAATGACTTAAATGACTATTCTGACTCAGTGACTTAACTTTTACTTAAAAAGTATCTCCATTTTCCCCTATCAAATTCAAAATCCTTTTTCAATTACACCTCAGTCTCCTTATGTTTAAGATTTCTTGAGGTTTTTTTTTTCAGTTTTATACTTTTTAGTCATAATTAGCTGAGGTTCCCATAATGTCTTTGCTTAAGTCACCCACAAGCCAGTGTCTCTTTGATGCCTCTGAATCTTTGTTTCTTTGTTCTCACATTTCTCTGGTTTTTAATAAGTAAATTATCCATCTGTGTCTTTATGAAATCAAACTGTTCTCACACAAATGCAATCACTTCACATTGTTAACAAACACATCTGAGGTCTCAAAAAACATAAAAAATCCTCACCACAGATCATTTTCTCTCCAAAACTATCTAATAGTTTATCTGAAAGTTGTGTTTCTTCACACACACATTTTAGCAGCTTATGTTAAAAGAAAGTTATTTATCTGTTTGTGTTAGACATTAAAATGTTCATTTGTAAGAGCAACAAATATATTATATTCTTTGATAAAGAATTCAAATTTCTTTCTCAAACAAAAACATTTTTCTGACCTTTTCATCATTAATTGCTTCAAAAAAATCTTTAAAGATATATATATGTATATATCTTGAACAAAAACATAACTTCCTGCAAAGGGTTTGGACAATAACCAGGGAGACATTGTATACATGTATAAGTAATTAATGCAACACTCCCATTCCTGTAAAAGATATGCCAATAATTAGTTCTATGACTCTACTCATTATCCCACACCAAAATACACCTTCTTTTCTGGCCAAGAGTCCACTCTATATGTTGTCTTCTCCTATTAGAAAGTAAACTTCCTCAGGGTAGGGACTGCTTGCTTTTAATATTTGTGTTCCCAGCATTTGGCACAGTGCCTGGCCCACAATCATCACTTTAAAATGGTTTTTCATTCATATACTTAAGTACTTAATGATATATACAAAATGATCAATGTCAAGTTTTAGGACAGATTGTTCTAGCAGCTAGAGGGGACAAGGAAAAACTTTATGTAGATGGGGCATTCGTTGATTTGTGAAGGAAATCCATGATTCCTGGAGGAGGAAATGATTTGCAGGCATCAAATGAAGTAGAAACTGCATTGAATTAGACTATTATGGCTGGATCAAAGCATTATCTATGGAGGAGAGTTATCTATATAGACTAAATGATTGGAAGGGTCCAGGTTGTGAAGAACTTTGCATATGAAACAAGGACTTTATATTTTATTTTGGAGGAAATTATGAGTCACCAGAGTCTATTGAATGCGTGTGGGGTGGAGAGTGACATGGTCAAACTTGCCATTTAATAAATCACTGCGACAATTAGGTGGAGGCCACACTGCTTTGCAACTTCTCTATCATTCCCCAAGAAACTCATTATTGGGAAAACTAATGTTACAAGGTCAACCTTGTTTGCATGTTCTCTGAAGTTCAGGGTGTTGAATTTTCCCCTCAATGTAATTTTTAAAAAAAGATCATAGACCCCTTAAACAGCTATCTTTCCTAGTAAAGCAGGTCTAAGAACCTATGCTAATAGTCATCCTGGGCATGCCAGGGTGGTTCCTCCTTATAAGGTCATAACCTCCAGGTCGAGAAAGTAACAACATAATTGGCTAAGAGAATCAGTTATACTCTCTTAAGTCTATATTAAATCTACAATACAGTTTGAGAGTTGGAGTCATTTGTAGAAGAACCTTGAGAGAGAATCAGTCTTGGAGAGAAAGGGACTAACTTTTCCTTACCACATTAGCCATGTCATTGAAGTTACTTGATAGTAATGCATGCTTCCAGACACAGAGACATGCACAAGTACAGAGGACAGCCAGAGATAGAGAGATAGTCACTTAAGTATGGGAGCAACTTCAGGGAGCATGATCCTTTCAGCAGAGAAGAATGCGAGATATGGACTCAAGAGAGAGGTAGACCCTTGGATCACAGCTGAGTGGTCCAAATAACAGAGAATTATACCAATGAGGAACTGTATGAGGACCTTATAAGAATTACAAGCTCCTAAAAGGGCAGGTAGGGAGTATAGTTGACAGAGTGCTGGGCCTCAGCTCGGGAAGACTTGAGTTCAAATGTGACCTCCAACATTTACTACCTATGTGACACTCGGGCAAGTCACATAACCTCAATTTGCTCACCTGTAAAATAGGGATAATATAAGCACTTTTTAGAGATAATAATTCTTAAGGACTTAGCACAGAGTCTGGTATATAGTAAATGTTATATAAATGCTATTTTACCAAAATTAGCTAATTTACGAGAAGCTATGAGTTTCTTTTTGATACACATGTGTCCTACACATAAGCCTCATCATCACTCCTTTATGTTTCTACTTACTCTTCCTAGGGATGCTGTGTATATTTTAGCAGCAGTGTGCTCTAGATTGGGTGAGGGAACATATTTTGTGTCAGTGGTTTATTTTAGAAAATATACTTCTTAGTAAGTGTCTTTGCTGAGATCTAGGTAAGTCTACTGGTTGATTGTTCATGGGAGGAATATTGTGGGAGGCTTAATGAGCTACACTGGTAAGTAATAACCCACCAATAACTTACCCCCTAAGAATCTGAGATAGAAGTCACAACTCTGGGGAATCTGTGAATGTGAATGCAGGTTGGCAGGGTGGTGCGTGTGTGTGTGTGTGTGTGTGTGTGTGTGTGTGTATGTACATGTATGTGTGTATATGTGTTTAAGCTCCAGTGTCAGATAGCATAAAAGATACACATTTAAAAATAAAGACATTCAGAATTGGAGAGAAAAACTTAGACAAAGTTTGTTTCTGCTGAATACAGAAGAGCTATTTTTTTTCAAAAAATAAATACCGTTTTGATAATACTATGATTTTGATACTGTTTTAATAATATTGTTACCAAGGACAAACAGGGAAAATATAATATACTGATAGGCACCATAGGTAATAAAATAATATCACAATAAAATGTATACTTTTATCTAGATATACAAAGGTAAAAATAACTAGATTATCAAAACCCCCTTTTAAATCATTGTGAAAAAGTAAATGTTCCCCTCATAAACCTATACAAAGTAAAAAGAAAGATAAACAAGAAGGAAATTAGGGAACTAAATAGGATGTTGGATGAATTAGTTTTCATACTCCTATAATTGTTATTTAGTAGTAATCCTAAAGAGAACACTTATTTTCAGTAATATATGACACTCTTGCAGAAACTGATTGTGTGCAAGGACATAATGAACTTGAAAATAAATGCAGAAAAGTACAATTTCTAGTTGCATAGTTTACAGACAATAATACAAGGAATAATCAATAAGGGAAATGTGAAAAAAAGATGAAGACCTAAGTGGAAATTAAATAATGGTAACCTAAAAAAATGACTATGTCAAAAAACAAATCATTGGCATAATAAATAATAATGCTAAAGAGAATTACGGCAAGGGTATCACCAAAATATGAGATCCCGTGAAAGCAATCTTTAGAGGAAAATTTATATATCTGAGCAAATACTAATAAAAGAAAAGATTAATGAACTGAGTATGAAATTTGAAAACAAATTAGGAAAATCAATCAATTAGCAATCTCAAAGCAAGCACAGAAAAGGGTTTGAAATCAGGGGATAAACAAAGTTGAAAACAAAATGACTTATTGAAGTGACAAAATAAAGAGTGGATTAAAAAAAAAAGATGAACAAAATCAATAAACCATTAGCTAATTTGATTTGGAGCAAAAAAAACATCAAATTAACTAGACAAAAAATGAGAAGGGAGAATTCATAACAAATGTAAAAGAAATAAAATTATCATAAACTACTCTACCCATTGGATATATGCAGAAGCAAAATATGTAGGTCACCAGAAATCACAGGGAACCTAAAGAACTCAATCTTAGTGCAGTTGATCAAACCATAAATCAATCCCTAAAGAAAAAAATATGCTCTCTGAATTTATTATGTTTTGATTTTGTATCTTCTATAGCATTTTTTCCTTGTTCATATTGCAACTCTAGTTCAGACTAATTTACAAATGGATTTCACAGGCATTTAGGGAGCAAATGACTCCTAAACTTCTTAAAAATAGAGAAAGAACACATCTTAGCACACCTCTTTTATAAGACAAATATGGTTCCATCTAATAGCCTGTACAATGAAAGATAAAGAAAAGAAAGGAAACTATAAACTGATATCACTAATGAAGAATTATTACATAAAATATAATATTAGCCAATGGTACTAACCTCATTTGCTCTTATTGGTTTAATCATCATTTATATACAAATTATTCCCACACACACATATCTAACTCTAGTCTCACTCCTCAACTCCAGTTTAATATCACCCACTGACATTTGGAATCTTAAAATAAATGTTCCATAGGTGTATTGAACTCAAGATGTTCAAAATAAAATCATTTTCTTCCCTCCAAGTCTTTCTTCCTCTTCCAAGCTTTGCTATCATTATTAAAGATTCTACCATTTTCATAACACCCAGGTTCACAAATTCAGTGTGATTCTTGACTCTACAGTCACATTCTTCATTTCTCACATTTCATTGCTGTATTTAGTAATCAATCAATTAAAAAAAAAATGTTTAAGTGCTTGCCATGCGCCAGCCAGTGGGGAGACAAAAAGAAGCAAAAGACAATATGTTTTGCTATTTCCTTCTCCAGCTCATTTTGCAGATGTGAAAACTGAAGCAAAGAGGGTTAAGTGACTTCTACAACTAGTGTCTGAGGCCAGATTCGAACTCATGTATTCCTGATCCAAGTCCAGTACTCTATCCACTGTATCAAGTAGTGATCCAGAACATGGACTTTCACATAGGATTTACAGGAGGCCAGGGAAGTAAGTAGGTGGAGTTAAGGAGAAAGGTTAGCCTTAATAATAAATATGGTCTCTTCATCATGTGAGACAGAAGTAGCAGAGGGCATCTGAGTGATAAGAGATGAGAAAAAGGGAAGAAGAGGGAGGTCACAGAGAATGACCACATTTTTTTCTTTAAAATATGAGACAGGGGGGCGGAGCCAAGATGGCGGCGTAGCAGCAGCAACACATCTCAGCTCTCACATAGCCACCCCAAAATACCCATAAAATAGGACTCTAAACCAATCCTAGAACTCCAAAACACACACAAAGATACTTCCCACTAAAGTCAGCTCAGCTACGAGGAACCATATCAG
>JAQQSU010001584.1:0-14944 GCA_028627135.1 Pseudochirops cupreus
TTTTTGATCATGGTTTTTAGGTAGTCCAATAATTTTTAAATTGTCTCTCCTGGATCTATTTTCTAGGTCAGTGATTTTTTTCAAGGAGATATTTCACATTGCCTTCTATTTTTTCATTTGTTTGTATCTGTTTAATAGTATCTTGATTTCTCATAAAGTCATTTGCTTCCATTTACTCCACTCTAATTCTGAAGGAATTATTTTCTTCAGAAAGCTTTTGAGATTCTTTTTCCATCTGGCAAATTCAACTTTTTAAGGCATTCTTCTCCTCATTGGCTTTTTGGGCCTCTTTTGCCATTTGAGTTAATTTATTTTTTTTAGGGTGTTATTTTCTTCAGTCAGGTTGTTGACTCTTTTTTCATGATTTTCTTGCATCATTCTCATTTCTCTTCCCAATTTTTCCTCCACTTCTCTTAATTTGTTTTTAAAATCCTTCTTAAGCTACTCTATGGCTTGTAACAAGTTTACATTTTTCTTGGAAGTTTTTAGTGCAGGAGTTCTGACTGTGTTGTCTTCCTCCCATTCCATGCTTTGATCTTTTTTGTCCCCCAAAAAGGAATCTAAAGTTGCATTGCTGGGTTTGCTTTGCTTCCTTTGCCTACTCATGTTGCCAGTCAATTACTTGACTTTTAGGTTCAGTAGAACTCTGCTTTCAGAGGGGAGAGCTCTGTCCCAAATTGCTGGGGTTTTCACAGCTACTGGAGCTATTAGGAGGCCACCATTTCTGCAGCCCCCACTAGCTTTGGCTTACTGAAAATGCACCTCAGGACCACCACCCAAGACTGGGAACTCTATCCAGGCAACTCAAGGCAAGAGCACTTAGCCTCTGAATGAATGCTTGGCCCCCCTGCAATCTGCAGGCTGGGAGCTTCTGAAGCAGCCATGTGGAGGTGGCTGTAGGGCCGCTGCTTCAGCAGCTTCTAGCCCTGGGGCAGTTGGCCAGACCCTCTCCCCCAATTTTATCTGAGCTCCACCGAACTTTCACTTAGTCGTTGTTTCTTATGGGTTGGTAATTCTGGAAAATGCCACAGCTGCCAGTGATTTGCACTCCAGCCATGGCTTGTTCTGGCAGCCCTAGGGCTCCAGCCAGGGGTTCATGAAGTGCTGGTCTGGGCTCCCAGCACTCTGTGATGAATTTCTTCCTGTCTGCCTGCCAGGCTGCCTTCAGTGGGCGCTTTGTTACTCTGTCAGTTTGTGAGTTCTGGGGCTTTAAAATTTGTTTAGAGTCATATTTTATAGGTATTTGAGGTGGTTATGGGGAGAGCTGTGGAATTTTGCTGCTTCTACACTGCCATTTTGACTCTGACCCTCCGAAGCATCATTTTAAAATTCAATTAATGGAAGAAATTATTGGGAGTTAAGATGTTTAGTTACATTAAAACTATATTTTAAATGTTAATATATAACAAAAATTTTTTATTTTTAATTAAAATGTTGAAAAGGTTGAGAAACTATTTACAACAAATGTGACAAGTGAAAGATATAAGAAATTATTAAAGAGTTATAATGGTAAGTCCTGGTCCACAGGAGATTAAGGATATGAGCAGACAATTTTCAAAAGAAATAATCAGGAAATGTTAATAATCATTTGAAAAATGCTGGACATTATTAATGATCAAAGAGATACACATTAAAACAACTTTATGGTGGCATGATCATCAAATCATCAAAAATAATTAAAAACAGTTAAATTCAATGCTGATAGACCTGTGGAGAAACAGGCAAAGTCGTCCACTACTAGTGTTCATGTCAATTTGTGGAATCTTTTTGAGAACAAGATGGAAGTATGCAGCAAATATGTCAAAAAAAAAGTCCTACTCTTTGATCCAATGATTTCATTATTGGAAACTGTCAAAAACCACAAAAGACCTATCTTTTTTTTGGGTGGGGAGGCAGGGCAATTGGGGTTAAGTGACTTATCCAAGGTCACATGGCTAGTAAGTGTTAAATGTCTGAGGCCAGATTTGAACTCAGGTTCCTGACTCCAGGGCCAGTGCTGTATTCACTGTGCCACCTAGTTGCCCCAGACCTATCTTCTTAAAGATGTTAATAATAGTTATATATATGTGTATATATATATATATATATATATATATATATATACACATATATACATATATATATATATGTATATACACACACACATATTTAATTTTCAAAACTGGAGTTAACTTAAATGTCCAACAATGGGATAATGTTTAAATAAATTGTGGTACATCAGTGGAATGGAATACTATAAGTACTATGAAATTAAGGTTGCCAAGCATGAGGATTATAGAGAATAAAGAAAGACTTCTATGAAATAATGTTAAATTAAAAAAAGCAAAACCAGAAGAATAGAGTACCCACCAACCATGATCATTTGAGGAGAAGTCATGGAAATTAATTGACAAATAAGTTTTATGAAAACCTAGGGAAAGTAAATAAGGTTATGCCACTATATGGTTTGAAATTTTTGCTGTGACTTCTGATTTTATCCATGTAGGGATGCTTTTGTTAGGAAACTCTATTTATCAGTACAGATCAGCACCAGCTAGGCCCTGAGAGGTTAAGTAACTTCCATAGGATCACACAGTCAATGTCAGAGGCAAAACTTGAACCCAGATCTTCCTGACTTAAAGTCTGATTTTCTATCCATTATAGCATGCTATCTCACATTAGGATATACATTCATGTGTTTAAATGTACTTTATGCATACATTAGTTTAAATGCAAATTGTCACTAAGAAAATTGACTTGTTTGTATTGATATCCTATGCTATATGTTTAATAAAACTTTTTCCCCAAAAACAAAAGAGAGAGAAACTAACAAGGGCTGGTGTAATCAGACAAAGTTTTAAGGAAGAAGTGGGACTTAAGTTGGAGAATGAGGAGGGCATAAAAATGGGAATAGCATGTACAAGTGTGTACAGACAAGAATGACAATGTAAATGAGTAGACTGTTCTGACTAGGGCTAAGTATGTGTTATTTGGGGTGATAGGAAGTAGGGCTGCTAAGGTAGGGTGAGGCTAGAGTCTTCCATAGATGGAAGTATAAGTAATCAATCAATGAGCATTTATTAAGCACCTAATATATGTCAGACATCAAGGTGGTGGCTGAAAATAGACTTGATGGAAGATATCATCATTGTAAGTCTCTCACTGTGGAAGGCACAATGAAAGCAGTGCTTCATTAAGATAAATCCCATAGCATGTTGTAGGATGGAAGGAGAGGGGACTGAAGGAGGCCACCTTTGAGGAGATTAGACCAACCCTTTGTTATGACTGATTTTCCACTTTTCCATTTTTCTCTTTCTCAGTATTATTTTGATCATGATTTCTAATACCAGTAGAGAACCTAGGAAGGGAAGCCCATTAGCCAAGAGGAATGAGTTTCCTATCAGGTGTAGAATGGCACAGGCAGACAAGAGTGATTACTAATGTGAGGTGTGGCTGACCACAGTAATGAAGCAGGACTTAACTAGAGCCTCCCTCTGAGCACCATGGACAGCGGTTCTCAACCTGGGCAAAATATCTTGTCAAATTTCTGCCTGTGGCAAAAGCTTCTTCAAAGCTCAGATTCTCAGAGCCAGAAGGCCCATCAGTAGTCTTCTAATCGAAATTGTTTGTGAAAAGTATCTCCTTTTACAATGTAGTTAATAAGTAGTCATTCAGCCTTTGCTTAAAGACCTCCTTCCCACTTTCCCAAGGCAGCCAATTCCACTTTGGGATAGCTCTCATTGTTAGAGATTTCTGTTTTACATAAGGTCTAAATCTGCCACTCTACAGTTATCATTGATTACTCTGGATTCTGTCTTCTGGGTCAAGCAGTCATGAGGTTAATACCTTTTCCATGAGACAATCCTCCAAGTATTTGAAGAGGATTATCATGCCCCTACTCCTGAGTCTTCTCTTCTCCAGGCTAAATTTTCCCAGTTCCTCTGACCCATCCTTCTGTCTCCCTTATATTCCCAGCAGCATACTGCCTTTGGTCATTTCCCATCTGCACATGCCCTTCCCCCATCCAAACCCCTTCCTTCTCTAGTTCTGGGAACAGTAATCAAAACAACATGGCCATTCCTGGAAGGAACAAGTCGATCAATTGCCCTATGGCTCCACTCCCTGATCCTGTGACTTCCCAGACCAAGCCACTCCTCCTTCCTTCCCTGGTTGCCTCTCTTTGATATGTCTTGTCTTCTGCCCTGTCAGAATGTAAGCTTTCAGTTCTGGGATTTGTATTTAAATCCCCAGCTTAGCACAGAGTAAATGCCTAATAAATGGTTTTTGTTGAATTAAAATTAATTTTAAGTCCTTCAGTATCCTGGTCACCCTCCCATGGACACTTCAGTTTATCAAAGTCCATCTTAAATTTTGAACTCAGTAGTCTAGCTACTGTTTGAAGGGCCAAAGATGGAGGGACTTCCTGGAAGTGATACCTCTTTTATCACAGCCCAGGGCCCCATTAGTTTTTGGCTGCCTTGTCACAACATCCCCATGGAATTAACAAGACATAGGGGAGAGAGACCACCTCAGAGCAGCGTCTCCTAGGTTCTTCAGTATTTCGTTTTACTTACATCCATTTATATGACTCGTACTTACTAAATGGATTCAAGGTCATCTGCAGAGCAAGATTCTTTTTCTCACAACCACTATGTGAGGCAGAAATGCAAGTATCCAAAGAAACACATGTCAGGGAGGTTAATGATGGTCACACAGTTATAAGAGACCCGAGTACATACTGAAAACTAGGTCTGCTGGCTCCTAGCCCAGAACTCTGCAGTATCCCGTACCATGATTTTGAAGACAAAATATGACAATTAAAAACAATAAAAATAAAAATAAAGCTAAAAGGAGCAGAGAAATAGATGTCACAAGGACCTGGGAGGAGTAAATTCTTAGAATTGAGATTTGAGTTCGATGCTGAGCTTAGTGGCAGCCAAGACAAAGGAGAAATCATATGGTCTTCATTGTTTTGTAAATGGAAGTCAACTAGAGAGAGAGAGAGAGAGAGAAAGAGAGAGAGGGAGAGAGAAAGAGAGACAGAGACAGAGACAGAGAGACACAGAGAGAGAGAGAGAGAGAGAGAGAGAGAGAGAGAGAGAGAGAGAAGGAAAGGAAAGAGGAGAGGAGAGAGAGAGCACACTTCTTCTTTTCATTGACAATTGCTCAGATACAATACCATTCCATAAAAATTTAAGAATGATGCTTTTAATAGAAGTCTCCATTAGAAATTCTCATTATCAAAGCTACCTGGAAAAAAGAGTTTGCAAAATGTAAAGATCTAAGAAAAGACATTAAAACATACAGGAAATGTATGCCATCCCAGTCATTCAGGCTGGAATTGGACTTGTAGCATAAATGCTTTTAGTGAGTCTACCTCATGCTAATACCTTGATTAAATAACAAAAGCAAATATTTTATCCCTGTGTTCAATAGTTCACAAGACATTAAACATAAAGAAGTGATATCAGAAAGTTGACTTGCTCAGGACCTTTTTTATTTGAATCCCTTTGAAAAAAAGATGAATAATAATCATCATAGTAACACCAGCTGGCATTTCTTTTGTCCTTGAAGGTTTGCAAAGCACTTCATGGAAATTATCTCATTTGGTCCTCACAGCAATGTTGTGAAGTAGGTGGTATTACATATATAGGCATGTGTGTATTAGCAGGTACTATCTAATTGATAGCATGCCTGTAGTACAGATGAGGTGAGTCACCCTCAGAAGAATCAGATTTGCTCAGTGTCCCTCAGCTAAGGACCTGAGGCAGGAATATGAGTCAGGGTCATCTTGGCCCCAAATCTGGTGCCCTCTCTGCTCTGCTCTGCTCTTATGCCTTTTAATAATCTGGCTGGGGTTTTCATGCCAAGCTCTAATGTAGATGACTCTGCCCAAGATGCTCCATTTGAGGACATCCTCTTGTCTTCCAAAGTGTGTGTGTGTGTGTGTGTGTGTGTGTCTGTCTGTCTGTCTGTCTGTGGGTGCACGCATGCGCGTGTATGCTCTATTATGGTCAATTTACTAATGGCATCAGGGCTCAAAAAGTCTCCTAACCAGGAAATCAATGGCCAGGTTCTTGGCCTTTAGCAACAGTCTTTATTAATTGGATGAAAGTGCAATGTGAAAAGATCTATTAGCAATTAGTCAATCAACAGGCTATATTAAGTGCCTGCTATGTGTTGGGCACACTGGTTGGCATTAGATCTGTTGCAGTACATCTGTTTGACTTCTTGGCCCTCTCTCCCTCCCTGCATGTTCCTACGTTGAATTCAGTCCTAAAGGACAAATTTTCCTACTGAATCAAATTGCCCTTTATTTCTGAGATTTGTTAAGGCTTAGGGACTCCATCAGCCAGCAAATGGAAGCCATGAATATCGTGATACTCACCCTTTGCAAACCTTTAGGTGTTATGGAAATGTGATATTTTGCTATTATCATTTTTACAGACAGGACTTCTTTTGCTTCCTCTCCCATCTTCCCAGTCACTGTTTGAACAGGCAGAGGATCATCATGGGCATGATTAACAAATTTCATACAAGCCAATGTCAGATTTTCCCATAAGGCAATGGGGCATCTCCTAAACAGGTCATAAGATCATAGATGTAGACCTCAGAGGGAGTTTAGAGGCTCTCAGAGTCAGCTCTTTCATGTTATAGATGAGGTAACTGAGACCCAGAAAAATGGGTTTACCCATGGATTTACCCATGGTCATACTGTGAGGAAACATCAGAGGTTTGTTCTGAAGCCAAATCCTCGGACTCCAAGCCTGGGATCCTTCTATTGACTGGATTTTCCTAGAGTTAGAGAGGGTGGGAAGGGCAGGAACCATTTGCAGCCCTGGGACAACTCTGCCTCCTTGCTTAGTATCTGGGAAATTGGACCAACTACTCATCAAAAACTAAGATGGAAATCAAAGTTTGACAAATTGCTTCAAACTTTCTGAAGAGTTATTCCAGTGAGAACTGTCCCTGGGAATTGGAACACTGAACAACATGAAATATACCCTTAGTTCAAGGGGCCAGGGAAGTGTCCATGGAGGCAGACAGACACCCTGGAAAACTTATGCATTTTTATTGCTGAAAAAGACTTTCTATTGAGAGCCCTCTAGATTTGGTGCCCTAGAGCAAAGCCCAAGTCATGCCCAGGTAGCAGCTCTGATTACAACTGACCAGGAACTTTATCAGATTTATTGAAGTGGTTCCAGTCAATCAATTAATGAAGTTTCTCTTAAGTACCCACTATATGCTGGGTGTTATACTAAGAGCACAGGATACAGAGACCAAAAATGAAACAGACCTCAAGGAGCTGACATTCTAATGATGGAGACAGTGTATACAGACGTCAGTTAATCAACCAACCAACAAGTATTCATTAAACCTCTACTATATGCCAGGCATTGTGCTAGGCACTAGGAGTGCAAAGACAAAAATGAAAAAGTCCTGCCTTCAAGTAGCTTATGTTCTATTGAGGGAGATAACATGTAGACATACAAGTATATTCATAATATATACAAAATCAATTTAAGACTTTTTTTTGGCAAGGTATGGATGAAGGTATAAGCACCTGGGCAGATCAGGGTGGGCTTTACACAAAATGGCACTTGAGATGAAATATGAAGGAAACCAGGTCCTAAGAGGTGAGTGTGAGGAGGGAATGCAATTCATGCCCATGGGATAGCCAGTACAAAGTTAATGGAACCATAAATGGATGATTGGGTTTGAGGAGTAGCAAGGCGCAGTAAGCCAGTTTGGCTGCACCTTAGAACATATGAAGGGGGAGAAAGGTAGGAAAGTAGGTTGGAAGTAGACTAGGAAGGTCTTTGAATGTCATGCAGAAGAGTATATTTTTGATCCTAGAGGTAGTAGGGAGCCATTGCTATTTAATGAGCAGGGAGTGCCATGGTAAGATCAGTGATTTACATATATCACTCTCACAGCTATGTGGATGATTTGGAATAGAGAAAGGCCTGAGGTCAGAAGACCAGATGGTATCCTCAAGTTATATTCCATCCCAGCAGTTTTTTAAAAAATTCATCATGGTAATTAACAAAAGGAAACATATACATTGACTAATCAAGGTGAAAACCTCAAACAAAGAAGCTTTCTGTGATTTCTTCTTATATGGTGAGTTATCTGCAGTGACTCATACAAGTGTATGTCTCACTCCATGCTCCCACCCCTTCCTCCTGAATCGAGAAGAGCTTACTCACAACCTGTGCTCCTGGGAGACCTTGTGTCTGCCACCACCTGGTCTACACTTTTGTCTATTCATTAGCTTATCTGAAAAGGGACACACACACATAGTCAACTTGATCTTTCTCCCCAGGTCAGTTCCCTAGCAACTGAAACTCTTTCTGGGAAGGCTTATCACTAATTTACCATCTCTATGGAACCAACATCACAAGCAAAGAGCTCATTCCCCCTGCTTTTTTCTTCTTAAAGAGCTCTTTGTTACCAGCTAGAGTGGTCTGCCTCACAGGATGGGTAGAGGAGAGGGAGTCCTCTCTCCTCCTATGAGGATTTATGGTGATTTAATTGAGACTTCATCCACACTCTAAGGAATAAGGGATCATCATATAAAGCACTAGGTTAATGTCCCTATGGATATCTGAACTGGAATAGAGGATGGACTTTTTGTCGGTGGTCTCAGACTGGTTGGAGGAAGAGGACAGCAGAGTAGGGAGGAGGCAATCGTGATCCTAAAGATTCTCATCATGTTCAATTGTTTTGCATGACTTCAAGATGCCCCCAGAAATAGTCAATCAGTTCATGATGCCAAAGGTAATAGACCTATTATTACAAGAAGGTGTGAGAGGACTGAAAAGGTAAGAAAGATCCAGGTGGTGTAGGGCTTGAAATGTGAAATAAAACATTCTTTCTGTATGTGATTCTGATAGCAGTAGGGAGCCATGGGAGTTTAGGCAGGTGATATGGTCAGATCTACAATTTAGGAAAATCTCAAAAAATCACTTTTTTCTGGCTCTGTAGAGGGTAGATTAGGAGTAGAGAGAGACTTGATGCAAAGAGCCCAGTAGGAAAGTATTGTAATAGTCCAGGGAAGTGGTGATGAGGTCATAGACCAGGGTGAGGGCTATGTGAGTAGAGGACAGTAGAAATGTATGAGATGCTGTGAGGATAGAAGTCAGAAAATTTGGCAAGAAATTGGATCTGCAGGTGAAGGTGTGGGAGAGCCTGGGTGTAAACCAAGTAGCCAAATAATGGTAAATTTCTATTACAATTCTTGATAGACTTCCCAACAGCTCTCCTTTGAGGCTCATAGTGCAGGAATGATTGTCCCCATTTTATAGATAGGGGAATTAGGACTCAGGAAGATTAAGTGAGTTGCCCCTGGGCACACAGCTAGTAAGTGGAAGATCTGGGACTAGAATGCAGAGTCTTTAGGTCCAGGGCTCTTTCTATGGTCACACACAGCAGTCAGGGAGCTAACTCTGAATAAGCCAGGAGAACTCTAAGACCATTTCCTCTAGCATCTTTCTGGACTTTATTATAGCTCTGAGCTCAAGCAATGAAGAACAAAATGGAGACTTGGAGAAGATCCAGAAGCAAGACCCCAAAATGGCTGAAGCAGTGAGTACAAGGCTTTGGCAGAGTAGGAATTTAATACATTTTTCTTGAAGTTATGAATAAATGATTTGGATTGTTTTCAACCAATCAACAGGTGTTTATCAATTTCCTTGTCTGGGCCAGGCACTGTGCTGAGCACTGGGAATACAGTGGCAGTCATTTACAAGGCGGTTTGTTGTTTACAGCTTTCACTAAATGTGAAAAAGAATTCAGCTGATCCTCAAAGTAGGCAGAGAGTATTGTCTTTGCTGGGGCCAAGAGAAGGTATATTACTTACTTAAGTTAGCACTAATAACAATAAGTCACTGAATTTATGTGACACTTGGAAGTTTGCAGAATTCTTTATGCATCGGATCTCACTTGATCTGTCCAACCGTCTTAAAAGGAGCTGTAGTTATTTACCACTTGCAGTTCCCAGGTGAGCAAATAGAAACTCAGAGAGGCTTAGTGAATTTGCCATAGCTAGTAAGTGGCATAGGTGTGTTTCTTACTGAGGGCCAGGATTCCATCTACTCTGCCATATTACCTCTCTGTAAGTAGTCAAGAATGAATGAATGAATGAATGAATGAATGAATGCCAAATGTCTTCACCTCTCTGGACCTGCTTCCTGATCTGTCCATGGAGAAGGTTAAATTTAGATGACCTCCAAGGTCCTTTCTAGGTCCATTATCCTAGAATGCTATGCATTTTGCTCTAGAAGAGCATGGTGTGGCTGCTGACAGTTTCTTGAGACCTGAGGTTCCACACCAGAGAATCAGCTGAGCCACTGGTGGGGGTGTACATGAACAGCTGGCAGCAATCAGAGCATGGCTAGGTGGGGCAGAAATGGAGGAAAGAGCAAGAGAAAAAGCATGAAGGCGTGTCCTCTCTAAAGCCCATCCTGCCTTCTCTCTTTTGTCAGCCTCATTCTAGGTCATGCACAATGGGCACTTGACCTCAGACAGGCCAGATATTATTAGACTCAGCCAAACCCATGGAACAGGAAAACAAATTGCCTTGGCATGAGGTTGAGCTTCAAAGGGCGCTCTGCCAGGGAAAGGAATGAAATTCACTGGAAGAATTTTGAGGATCCTTTGTATCCCCCTTTATTCTGGACATAATGATTTATGTTCAAAAGAAGAAACATAGGATTATAGAAGGGCCCTTTGAGGCCAAAGAATCACAGAACATCAGAGCAGGAAGGGAACTCACAAGCCATCTGGGTCAACCTGTGCCCTTAGAAGAACCCTTTCAATAACATCCCTTCTGAATGAAACCCTCTGGCAAGGGAGGTCCACCACCACCACCACCACCCCAGCCCATTCCCTTCTCATTATCAGGAAACTTTCTTACACCAAGTTGAAATCTGCCTCTACAGCTTCCATCCATTGGTCCTGGTTCTGTCTTCTGAGCTTATTCAGAACCAAACTAATCCCTTCTTCACATGATAGCCTTTCAAATACTTGAACACAGTTGTTATATCCCTCTAAATTTTCCTTTTTCCGGGTAAACACTCCCCAGGTCTTTCAACCTCCTCTCACATGGCATGAATCCAAGGTTCTTCATTATCTTGTTGGCCCTCCTCTGGACCTTCTCCAGTTCATCAATATACTTCCTAAAATGTAGTGTCCAGAACTAACCACAAGACTACAAATGTGGTCTGACCCATGCAGGGGTGAGCTAATCCAGCCTTCCTGTCATGGCACAATTGCCATCAAGCTCCAACTTCTTGCTGGGGAAGTGGTGAGGCTATCTGCCAGAGATGCCATCACCATCTCTTTCTCTCCCTCTCTCTCTCTCTCTCTCTCTCTCAACTACCTATCAACTAACTAATCTACCTATCTAATCTAATCAACAACAATCTATCTACCCATATCTTTCCTTCTGACATCTGTGAATCACAATGTCCACACCAATGAGTGAAATTTTCCCCAGTAAGGATCAAAAGATCATACAATTGTATGATTAAAACTTTTTCTCCTTTCTTCATGACTCCCTCCCAGAGAAAAGTGTGAAAGCCCTTTCCCACTTTCCGTTTTTATAGTCATAAGGTGAATGGTGGTAGCAGAGACAGAAGTAGGAAAGCCAGAAGAATGTTTGAGGTGGGGTGGGGGAGAGAAAATAAACTTTATTTGGATTACATTGTTTGCACTGTTTGCAGGATACCCAGCTGTAGAGATCCTCTTGGCACATGGAACAGTGTGACAGTGGAAATATTTCTGCATTTGGTGTTAAAGCACCTGGTTTTAAAACCCAGTTTTGCCAGACCAGGGCAGAGCTCTTGTTGGCTGCTCTAAAGATGGCTCATCACAATGGTGCATTCACCTCACCACCCACCACTCCACCAATAGCTTCCTCACCTTTTGTTTATTCTTTTTTCCTTTCCAGCTATTGTCAATCCAAAACAGCCCAAGGAGACACCCAAAAGCTTCAGCTTTGACTATTCCTACTGGTCACATACCACGGTAAGCACAAACACCTGTGAAAAGATGTGAGCTATCGAGATAGGGAAAATGAGCAGCTCTCATTGCCTGCTCTTTGGAAGGAACCCTCTGAAAGCTTGAGTATTAGATATATAGCAGGGGAGCCACAGAAGCCAAGCACCCCAAGGCAGGAAAAGGGTTGTCTTCAAACTTTAGGCGAATGACTGAATGCAAAAATAAAAATACTTACTGACAAATCTTTATTTTGGGTGTGAGCCAGGAAAGGTCTTTTTGTTTTTGTTTTTGTTGTTGTAGTTAAATTGTCAGAGGAGAGGTTAGTTTGGTGGAATTTTGCCTGGGAGAACCAGAATATAAGAGATGATAGACCATGGCTCAACAGCTATGTACAAATAATTATGACTTCTCATACCCATTGACCTCTCAATATCATTTTGGTCTGGAATTGATCACAGCATGATCCAGGGCAGTCTGCTCTTTTCATTTATTCTATGATTTGATATTCTATGATTTATTCCTTAGTTCAAATCAAAGGCAAATAAAACTGAAGAAGTTTGCTTGGGATACCTCAACACATCAACAGATGTGTGATTTAACAATCATTTATTAATCTATGAGCCAAATGCTGCGCCAGGGGCCAGAGATAGGAAGACAAAAATGGAACAGTCCCTAGCCTCAAGGAACTTACTTCTTTCAAAACGATCTCATCATTATGGGTACTCCCTCCAGTGGGACCAATGGGAACCAATTAATGCCTTCCCATCCTGCATGTTTCTTGTCCATATCCACCCTAAGGTCCTCCATAGAGAATCTGTCCAATGGGATTGGGGACTTCCTAAATCTTTGTCATCTCATGAGTCTCAATGCAGTTCTCAGGGCTGCCCATCTGTTATTGTTCATTCCAAGTACATTGAACCATAGATCTAGAGGGGCAGGGACCTCGAAGACCATCCTCATATTTATAGAGGAGAAAACTGTGACCCAGGGAAGTGGCATGCTTGATCCAAGATCACAGAAATAGCAAGCAATGAGGTGGGATATCATACCCACCTTCCTTTTTGACCATGTTTTCCAGATACCATCATTCATACCACTATTGGCTTGCAATCCTTTCCCATGGTAATATACTACAATCCTCTTAAACCTGTCTAGTATCTCTCCTATGTAAGGAATGTTCCTCTTTCCCAGATTGTGGGGACTCCCTTGACTCACAGCTTTATGATCTATCTAGTGTGTTCCTATTGGCTATGATGAACTCTCTGTGATGATAAGATCACAGATCCTTCATTAATTCACAAATGGATGAAAATCACCCAGGATAGAAAAGTATGAAGACATTATGATCTGTAATTAATATAGTGACAATCTGCACCAACCAAGCTGAAGATCTCCCAGAGTACTTTCCTTCATCTTGACTGTACTTAGTACTTACTGCTTCCTGTGTTACTTTGGCCAGGTCATATAATGTCTTTGACTTCCTCCACTCCTTTAACTATCAAAAGAGAGAATCAGACCACATGACCTCCAACATCTCTCTCAGTTCTCTATGAGCCATGATCTCTCCCATGCCTTCCTCCCCCTTTCTTCCTCTCATGTGTGTTCACATCTTCCTTTTCTTTCCCAGCCTGAAGACATCAACTATGCATCACAGAAGCAAGTATACCAAGACATTGGAGAAGAGATGCTACAGCATGCCTTTGAAGGCTACAATGTTTGCATCTTTGCCTATGGACAGACTGGTGCTGGAAAATCCTATACCATGATGGGGAAGCAGGAGAAAGATCAGCAAGGCATTATCCCACAGGTAAGTGTGTCCAGGATGAGAATGAAGACAAAGAGGTCTGGGTAGTATACTAAAGAAATTCCCCATTTAAAAAAGTGATAAGAATAGAAATTATGAATCAACTTACATTCAAGCAGAAAAGGAAAACTAACCATGTCAGAAGGTTCTCCTTGATTGCCTTAGAACCTGGGTAAAAAATTAATAAGGAAATTAATGAGTAGCAGTTAGAGAAGGTGAAGATGTTGTTAACTAATACATACCCCTCCTGAGACAGTCTCCATATAAGCTAGACATGAGATGTTATCCTTAAACCCCCTCACTGAGGGATCATTTGGGATTTGGGTGTATTTTTCCTCAGAGGTATTTTATCATCACAATTGACTCGCTCCAGATGATGGTTAAACTACAACACCCCAGGATTCTACTCCCTGTTAAAGAACCAGCTGCTGTATCCACCATCCCTGTGTGTGGTACTCTTGAATTTGGGTTTTAAAAGGTTAGGAATGTGAGGAGAAGGAAGTGTGTGAACTGATCTGTAGACAATGGTTGGGGAACCCAGAGAACTGGAGAACATAAGGAGTCCTGATACCAGAAGCTGAAAGACCACACTGAAGGGAGCTCAAGGATCAGTGTACATTCCCTACCCTCAGTGAGATTCCAGTCTAATAACGGCTCAAGACAAATACAAAATTAGCTGTACTGCATGTCATATAATAATTGCACAGCAGAGATTCAAGGAGAAGGAAGAAATCATTTATAGCTGGAGATGGGACAGAGAATTGGAAGAGGCTTCATAGAAAGGGTAGGATCTGAGATGAGCCTTAAAGGAAGGAAAGAATTTCAACTGGTTGGGATAATGGGAGAGACAATTCCAGGCATGAGAAACAGTATGCACAAAGGTGAAGAGATGGAAGAGCCAAGAACAAGATGAGAAAATGATCATTTGTTCAGTTTGGCTAGAATGCAGCTCATGAAGGAAATAAGAACTAATGCAGTATAGGTAGATTGTGAAGGGCTTTGAATGACAGGATAAGGGGCTGTTCTTTTATTTGTATTCCCATGGACAAGAAGCCAATAAGCATTTAAGCACCTTCTATGGGCCAGTCATTGTGCTAGGCAATGGGGAAAGAAAGAAAGAAAGAAAGAAAGAAAGAAAGAAAGAAAGAAAGAAAGAAA
>JAQQSU010015841.1:0-11076 GCA_028627135.1 Pseudochirops cupreus
GTTTTAGTGGGGATTCATTTGGAGGCATGGGTTGAATGAGATGGTCACTGAGACAACTTCCAATTCTGGGATTCTAGGGTTCACACTTGGAGAGTAGAAGTAAAGGATGAATACCTTATAGCAGGGGTTCTTAACCATTTTTGTGTGTATCATAGATGCCATTGACAATATGGTAAATCCTTTGGACCCTTTCTCAGAATAATATTTTCAAATGCATAAAATAAAAGTACATAGGGTAACAAAGGAAACTAATTATATTGAATCATAGTTATCAAAACATTTTTAAAAGACCCAGCAATATGACTTCTAGGACTATATCTGAAAGAGGTCATAAAAATGGGAAAAGGACTCACATGTAAAAAAATTATTTATAGCAGTTTTTTTGGGGTGTCCAAGAATTGGAAATTGAAGGGATGCCCATCAATTGGGGAATGGCTGAACAAGTTGTGGTATATGAATGTAATGGAATACTATTGTGCTATAAGAAATGAGGAGGAGGTGGATTTCAGAAAAACCTGGCAAGACTTATTTGAACTGATGCTGAGTGAAGTGAGCAGAACCAGGAGAACCTTATACACAGTAATAGCCACATTGTGCAATGACTGACTTTGAAAGACTTTGTTCTTCTCAGCAATGCCAGGAACTAAGATAACTCCAAAAGAATCATGATGGAAAATGCCATCCACATCCAGAGAAAGAACTATGAAGTCTGAATGCAGATCAAAGCATATTATTTGCTCTCTTTTTTTGTTTTGTTTTTTCTTTCTCGTGTTTCCTCTCATTCTTTCTAATTCTTCTATACAATATAAATAAGGTGAAAATATGTTTAATAAAAATGTATATGTAGAGCCTATATCAGATTGCATGCCATCTTTGGGAGGGGGGAGGGAGGCAGAGAAAATTTAAAATTTGTGGAAGTGAATGTTGAAAACCAAAATAAATAAATTAATAAAAGGAAAAATATGTTAAAAAAAATAAGTTCACAGTCCCAGGTTCAGAACCCCTGTCTTATAGCAATCCTTTCACTTGAGACCCTACTTAGACTACTCTGGGCCAGTATTCACCCATGGTTATTCTTGGTAATCTGACCAGTTCAGGTGGTTTGCTGGTTGACTTCTTGATGTCCATATATATTAGACATAGACTAATGGACACCCATTCATTGCTACTTGCTCTTCTGGTAACATGTAGTATACTGGGTCCTATCCCCATGGGCAGAGAGTCTCACCAAGTAACACATCCCAACAATAGCTGGATTGAAATCCCAGTACTGTGTTTGAGGAATTCCCTAGGACACATGGTATTATATAACTATTCCAAATGTGAATACAGACAGCATTTGACATATGAATGGCTTCCCTCACTTAAGGAGAGGAAAACAACCAGAATTTCAAAATGAACTGCCTTCATGAGCCAGGGGTGGGGCTGATGATAATCCATGTCAACCACAGAATTTCTGTTATTTCTCTTCTTATGTTTCAAAGGCCTGTGCCTTTGTTTCAATGTTTTTAACGATACTAAAATTTAGTTTTTTATTACTGAGTCCTTGGACCAGGCACATTGATGTTCACTAAGTGCATTGATTCTGACCACTGGGTATCCAGTCTCTGCACACCTGGATAGCTGTGCATTGTGGGTCAGAGAAAGAATTCTGGTCTTCATTTGGCACCTTACTGCATGATATTTATAGGGATATGTTTTGTAAAAACACCATTTTTACTTGTTGGCCTAGGTTTTTACAAAACACACAGAAAAATACCAGAACCTATTTTTAACTCTACTTTTAAAAATAATTACAATATTAAAAATAAACTTTTTTTGTACAATTCAAATTGACTAATAGTTGCAGAATATATTTTGGAAGATCCTAATAATATGCCAGCTTCAAATTTGTTTCTAATTAAAAAAACTATAAGGCAGTAAGGCTAATAAAGGACTTGTTAATCATGGATAATTGTCTTTATTCAGTTGTTTTTCAGTTGTATTAATTTTTTTGTGATCCCATTTGAGGTTTTCTTGGCTAAAATACTGGAGTGGTCTGGCATTTCCTTCTCCAGTTCATTTAACAGATGAGGAAACTGAGGCAAACAGGGTTAAGTGACTTGACCTGGGTCTCATAGCTAGTAAGTATCTCAGGCTAGATTTGAACTCAGGTAGATGAGCCTTTCTGATTTCAGGCCTAGCACTCTAGCTACTGTGCCCCCAGATCAACAGCTAGGTAGGGGCAGTTTGGGCTTTGCCCCAGGGGAGGAAAATTGGATGGCATGAATAGTACCTTCCTATGGTCTCATTCCCTTGCACCCTATTTATTGCTCCTGGAAACAATGGTTTCCTCTTTCCTCTCTGTAACTAAAATTTTCATCAAGGTAGAAAAAGACTGTTCCATGTTGGTGTTAAATTCAAATAGATATGGGGAACACTACAGCATAATAAGCATCCCTGCAAGGTGCTATTGACTTAGAAAACCACAGATTGATGACTGAAAAATGTCTATATATTTCTCCTTTATTAACGCTTCAACACATTAATTGGATAGGAACTATATTTTAATCTGCTTTGGGCCATACTTGGGAGTTTTTTGGTTCATGTTTTTGACCCCTCAGTTCCAGGGTGAACTTATTCCTTGCAGTGGCCATGTCCAACGAAAGTCTTAAATTCCTCATGCTGACAGAATTAACAAAGATATGAAAGATACATGGTCTTTGCTAACTGCTCTGCCCTGAGCTGGCTCAGGCTTTATGTGGGTGAAGGATTAGATTAAGTCTGTTTGCCACAGGAGCAAGAGTTAGGACAAAGGGTTAGAAGGAAGAGAGGAGAAAATTCTAACTCAATATAAGAAAGAATTTCATGACAATTAGGAAACAATGGAATGACTAATGGAGTGTTTATTTTTCAATATTAGCCAGATGGACCTCTGATTTCATTAGTATAGGAAATTCTCCAAGAGGAGAACCCTTTTTACCAACATAGATCAACACCTTCTGTGCATTTCATGGTCTTACAAAGTTGCCTTGGTTGCTGAGAGCTTTAAATGACTCACCCAGGGCCATGCAGCCAATATGTGCTAGCAGAGGTATTTGAATTTAGACCTTTCTGGATTTGTGATATTACTCTGTGCACTATTCCATACTGCCTCTTATAACTGTCAAAAATTGATCTAATCTCAGGTGGGCCATACCCCAATAGCTCAGCTTTTATTAGTTTCTGTCTGGGAAGAGATTTCCCTATTTCAAAGCGTAGAGAGGGTACAGGATACCCCAAGGACGTGGACCAATCGAGAGTACAATGTTTAAGTGGCGGAGTAAAGCTGGATTTGTGGGTTTGGGAGCCAGCTGCATGGGGATGATCATAGGATTATGATCCATATGAACCCTAGGATTATGGATTCATAGTTGGAAGGAACCTCAGAGGCCATTTACCCCATCTCCTTCACTTTAAAGACAAGTCTAGGGTCAAATTAGTGGTTTGTCCAAGGTCACAGAGAAGTTAAACATGAGAAAAAGAATGTGAACCTAGGTCTCTTGACTCTAGACCTAGTGCTCATTCTAACTCATTTTGGAAGATCATGGGAGGGTTGGAGGGAAATCTCAGAAAAATGTGGACAAGGACATATAGAGCAACATTTCTCTATTGCCCTATGGCAGCAGTTCTCAACCTGTGGGTTGCGACCCCTTTGGGGGTCAAATGACCCTTTCACAGGGGTCACCTAAGACCACCAGAAAACACTGAGACACCACACCTCTATCCCTCTCCAGGTGGATCCACCCACATGCAGATACACCCACATACGAGTATTAAAGGGTCATGGCATTAGGAAGGTTGAGAACCACTGCTATTATTAAATCCATTTTAAAATTGGTAGATAGAAGTTAAATGACTTTTTCAGAGTCACACAGCTAGTAGATGACTGAGAGTGAATTTGGACTTAGGTTTATCTGACTTCAGACCCAGTACTCTAACCACTGTACTACTTAGCTAGGTGGAGATTATTTTTTGATTTGAGATATGAAGGAAGCTAGGCATCCTAAGAGTTGAAGAGAGAGTATATTCCAGGTATGGGGGATAGTTTGTGTAAAAACCTAGAGATGGGATGTGTAATGTTAAGTATGAAGAACAGCAAAGAGGTCAAGGTCAAGTTGGCTGGACTAAAGATGCTGAGAAAGGGAATAATGCATAACAGTTGGTTGTTGTCCTTTGTTCTTGAAGAGGACCAAAATCACATCAAGTTTCAGTGTGTCTGATTGTGACTGATCAGATCAATATGAACTCGGAATGCTCTACCACAGGTTGGACACAAATAGTTTGTGTGAACATTTGGGGTGGATACTCTAAATTTGCAAATCCTGCATTTCCTTTGAGCTGTTTCAATTCTGCTTTGCTCATGGAGCACAACACCTTCTCTGATGTGGGCACACTGTCCTGAACAGTCCTGGGCCAATTTCTCTCATGTCATACAATCAATTCCAGAGTTATAGAGAGACCTTGAAAATGTCTTTGTATCACTTCTTCTGACCACCATATGAATGCTTGCCCAGTGTGAGTTCTCCATGAAGTAGTCTTTTTTTGGCAAGAATTTTCACATTTGAGCCACGTGGGCAACCCATTGGAGTTGTACTCTCTGAAGCAGAGTTTGAATGCTTGGAAGTTTAGTTTGAGTAAGGAACTCAGTGCCTGGTACCTTATCCTGACAGGTGATCTTCAGAATCTTCCTAAGACAATTCATATGGAAGCGATTAAGTTTTCTGGCATGGTGCTGGCAGACTGTCCAAATTTCATAGGCATACATATCAGAACTGGAGTGATAGGTTGGAGCTAGGTTTTGAAAGGACATGAGTGCCAAAGTAATTTTTATTAAATCTTAGAGATAATAGAAGTCACTTACGCTTTTGAGTAGCTGAGGAACATGGTCTCACCTGTGTCTTAGGAATATTACTGTACTATTTGTGTGGAGGATAGTTTGACAAGGGGACTGACTGTAGGCATGGGGGTCTAATTAGGAGGGTATTACACAATAAATGATGGTGGTTATATGAATAGAGAGAAGGGAATGGATAAAAGAGATGTTGGGGAAGTAAAGCTGACTTTACTCAGCAGCTGATCTGATATGGGAAGAACAGGGAGAAATGCTAATTAATTAAGCATGGTACTGAAATTGCAAACCTGGGACACCAGAAGGATAAAGGTACTCTGGGCAGAAATAGGGAAATTCAGAAAAGGGGTACATTTGTCGGGGGAAAGATAATGAGTTCTCTTTTGGGTATGGTGAATTTGAAGATACTTATAAGACACCTATTTAGAAATGTTTAATAGGCATTTAGATATTATATAGGCAGAAACATATATAGTATTATATGTTATATATTATGAGCCCATGATGAGTTTAAGGATCACTTGATTTTATATTCACATTTTATATCCGTGCAATAGCTTTATTTCCTAAAGCTATTCCACAACTATGGTCTTATTTGATCCTTGCAACAACCAACCCTGGGAGGTAAGCAGGATGACTATTAAAATCATTGCAAATGTGAAGTTTAAAAAAAATAAAAGGTTGACCTAAGGCCTTATCAAGAAAGGACCTTGCTCTTCCAGAAATGTAAAGGGAGCTAATGAGAATGGTTCCCAGTGGAGCTATTTGGCCTAGGGCTGAAGAGCAGAAGCAGGAGGCATAGATTAGTAGTAGAACTCTAATTCCCCTACTCAGCATGAGTTTCAGTATTAAGCATTTCATTGAGTCTCTCCATAGGAGCCTGGAATCTCTTTTCCCCCTTGACCTTCCCTGACCTGCTTTTTCAGCACAGAAGACTTGATATGAAATTCTGGCTCTGTAACTTACTACCTATGGGCCTTAGAAGCAAGTGATCTGAACCTCCGGGATTCATTTTCCTCATTTGAAAAATGAAAAAATTGTCCAGGAAATAGAAATCTTAAATAAAAAAATGAGTAAGTCATAAATTTATCATCATGTTAGGTGGGGAGGAGGAGAACAAATTGGCTGGAAGAATTTACAAGTGAATTCTATCATTTAAAGAGCTATTAGTACCTGTGTTATAAAATTATTCTCAAAAGTAGAGACAGAAAGAACTCTAACAAACTTTTTTTTAGGAGACAGATATAGTCCTTATATCCAAACAAGGGAGAGACAAAGCAGAAAAGGAGAACTATTGACTAATCACAGGAATAAATATAGATGCACAACAAATGAACTAAAACAAAGGAACTGGTTTAGATGATTTCTTAGGTCCTTCCTAACTCTAAATCCCACTACCCTGTGAAACTACTTTCATTTCTACTGCTCCTAGGCTGCCAAATCTATTTCTGGAGAAGGGAATGAAACTTTATAAATTGGATCAGCTTCAGGTTCATAGTGGTGAATTTCAACTAGGTCTTAATTGCGGCTTTGAAATTCTTTTAGTCATCTTTGTTGATTACTTGCCTTACTCTCCAGATTAGTTGCTTCCAGCCTTTCTCACCCTCCTGAAATACCCAATTTCACCACTGCCTCTTTGCTCTTAACAGATAACATTTTAACCTGAACTCAATCAGCTCTCCTCCTCAGGTCTTTAAAAATTCTTTCTGTCTTCATCCATTTTTTATCTCCTCCTTTCTTGTCTCAGACGAAATGATGACCTTACTTCTTGCTAAATCAAAGTCTTCTACTTTTGTCCTTCCCATTTTCTTCTTCTTATTCTCAGACCCTGATTTATTGTTTTCTCTCCCTCACTCATCAAATATTCTACCAGAATGTTTTATTAAAATCACATTATGTTCAAGATACTGTGCTAGGTGCTAGGCATTGAAGATATAAAAATAATGAATAAAACTTCCTTACTCCTGAGGAATTTACATTCACTTCCAGCCTATTGTCTCCTTTACCTACCTATATGTTTGGGTCTCCCCTAACCTAAAAAAATGAAACAGATAAATACCCCTCCCCTCAAAAAAATTCAAACAAATTTAAATTCAGGAAAAAAGTCATTGTTTAAAGTAACTAACATTGAACCACTGGAACTAAAATATGAACAGAAGAGTAATTCATTCACAGGTAGAAAAATGTCATATTGAACTGGCTTCTTTAAAGTTTCATAGGAATTAGAATTGATACAATCTTTAGAAGGTATTCTGTAATGGGATTAAAAAACTATGAATTTATCCTCTCTCTTTAAAGATGAGGAAACCAGGATCTAGGGAAATTTAGTAAGTTGTCTAAGGCACACAAGTAGTCAGTGTCAGAAACAGGAATAAAACTCAGGACCTTGGACTCCAGAGTCATAGCACTGTGCTGACTCCAACCTTCTGGTTTTTAATATGAGAAAAAAAAATAAAGGCTATAGAAAAAAAGTGATTTGGTCAAGCTAAGGAATGACAGAGGGAGAATTTGAACTCAGATCTTGTGATTCTAGACCTGGTTCACTTTCCACTGTTATCACACTTTTTCCCTTTTATAGATCTCATCTCAGTTTCTGAAAACTGTGAATATTTTCCTACTATGTGATGAAGGAGATAATTCCACTTTTTGCTTTTTTAAAAATGCAATCAATAAAATAGCTTTTTAACATAACCTACATTTTCCCCTGTATTTCACTGCCCCCAAGCCACCCCCATGAAAAAGAGTATTTTTAAAAGAAAAAGGAGGATGAAATTAAATCAAGAAAACATACCAATTTGTTACAAAAATCTGAAAATATAGACAATCTTCCACATTTGGTCCATGGACCAAAAGAGTATGTGGTAGGAAACGTTTTCTCATATAACTTCTCTGGAGCCACATTTGTTCTTCGTAGTTTTGCAACATCTGCCTTTTTTTTTTTAGATAAATTTTTATTGATACATTTGTTTTTCTGCATCAACATACTCCCCCCCCCCCTTCCCCTTACATAAACCCATCCTATATAAAAAAAATAGTAAAGGCAAAAAAGAAAAAGAACAAAAATCAGCATAACTAATCAACATATTTAAAAAGTCTGAAAATAAATTAAATAGACTGCACCAGTGTCCCTCTTAGCTCTGTGAAGGATTGGGGGTGGGGATATATTTTCATACCTCTTATTTCAAGCCATGATTGTTCTTTGTAATTTTGTTTTGTGATGGTTGGTTTTTCCCCCATTTACATTGTTGTAGTCATTGAGTATTTTGTTTCCATGGCTCTGCTGACTTCACTGTACATAAGTTCATAGAATTCTTTCCATCCTTCTCTATATTCATTATATATGTTATTTCTTATAGTGCAGTAATATCCTATTACATTCAGATCCACGATTTGTTTAGCCATTCTCAAGGAACGATTCCCTGTGAATCTGACAGCTCAATTTATTTTAATCTCTGTATCTTTCTTTGTTGTGCCTTCTAGTATCAGCTGCTTGTCTCTATAGAAGCTGCTAATTCTAGGAAAGAAGCAGTCAACTGGCCAGAAACATACCCTAGGTGATGAGCCCTTAAGTCTTCTCTCTCTAGAGAAAGTGCATTTCAATTCGTGTTGCACTACAGCCAGTTCACGAAAGTCCCATTTGTGTAAAAGCTAAACTGGGTTGGATGAAAGTTACAAAGCTTAGGAACTAGGACACGGCTAACAGATACAGGAGAAAATGCTCTCTGGCTGTTCCCCACTTTCCCACTCTGTATCATTTAGGGAAAGTGAATAAGGATGGACAGAGAACAGAGGATGAGAGCATCTATCGGGTGCAAAGGACTTGTGTTTGTCAAGCCGATTGCATGGTAGTTTGGTGACTTGATTAGCTCCAGAAGGAGTTGGCATTCTTTCCAATGAAGATCCAAGCTAGAAAGAGATTCGTTCTGCTTATCCCAGAACATTTTGGTCAATGTAGTGTCCCCATCAGATTTGTCATTGCTGTTTGCTGCGGTGAGTAGAGCCCAGTGCACATCCTTCTCTTGATGGTTTCTCAGGGATAAATGGTATTTAAGCCTTAAAGGGAGGGATGACTTCTTTGAGATTGACTTTGTCAGTAGGTATTTTGTGGGTAGTTGACAGAGAAATTAAGGTATTCTTTTAAATCAAAAGCCACAGGAGAGGAGTTGACATTATTTTACAGAAGCCACATACTTCCAAGAATAGTTATGGACTCTGGGATAGTAATATAAATTACGAAACATGCCCCCTACTTTCATACCTTTCCTTTAGTAGATTTTATCTTTTATTTTTTTTTAGATTGCTTTTTTTTAGTCCCAAGGTGATCAAGAATATTGCTCTAGTACTGACAATGGCACTAATTAGCTGAATTAATTGGGGCAAGACTTTCTGAACCTCAGTTTCTTCTGTTGCAAAAGAGTGGATTGGCCTGTCTCTTTAATTCCTCCTAGCTTTAGCATTTAAAAATTCAATAAGATTTAGGGCTAGAACAAATTTTTGAGATGATTTATTCTGACCCCTTCTTTTTGTGAATGGGAAAGATGAGGCCCAGAGAGGTTAAGTGATTTGCCCAGATCACATAGGCATTAAGTAGAGGCCAAGGGGATGATGATGATGATGATGATGATGATGATGATGATGATGTAAATATATAAATATAGGCTTTTTTATTTTCATTTTTTTTGGAGGGGGAAGGCAAGGCAATTGGGGTTAAGTGACTTGCCCAAGGTCACACAGCTAGTGTCAAGTGTCTGAGGCAGGATTTGAACTCAGGTCCTCCTGACTCCAGGGCCAGTGCTGTATTCACTGCACCACCTAGCTGTCTCTAATATAGACTTTTAAGGTTTTCAAACACTTGACAAATACTACCTCATTCAATCATTGAAACAATTGTATGAGATAGGTGTGATTGTTACCCCGATTTTACAAATGAGGAAGCTGAGAATGATGGAAGTTAAGTGACTTAGCTTATTTTACATAACTAGTGTCTTCACAACTTGACTGATTGCTTCTAGATCTGTTCTGAAGGCCCAAAGAGAAGTCTGATCCTTCTTCCAAACAACAGCCCTTTTTCTTTTAATTTATATTATAGTGCTCCTTTCGGCAGCCTCTATCTCCTGCTTCATTTGTTATATTTAATCTACTACAAGACGAGAAACTAGATCAGTAAAGTTGTTAGAAATGTGTGTAAACTGTGGGTAAAAAGTCCCTGAGAGAGGGCATGGCTGCTTTCCTGTGAGTAAAGTTCACCCACTTTCGTGCATGGACTTTATGACATCTGTTTAAGGCACTTGAAGGCCTTTTCAAGGAGCTTTTCATTCTGGCCTGCGTTCTGAATAAGTGAGGTTTCTGGATAGTTGAATGGAGGTTAGTGAGGGTTATGAAAACCATTATCTGTTGATTACAGTTTTGGGACTTATTTGTTACCTTGCCTATGGTCTAGCACAAAACATACAAAACATCTTATAGATTTTCCCTATGCTTAGCTGAAGCCCTTATTAGAGCTAAAATAATGATTTAGGGGAGAAATAATTTTAGATTGACAAGGAAGATTCTAAACATTAGAGAGGTAGAATGTCGCCTAATTTTAAAGCATTGGGCTGACTTAACTTCATATTACATTCCCCTTATTTGAACATGACTTTGACAGTGAAATTGCATAGTTAGTGACAAATTACTCAAACTAATGCATTCATAGGGGCAGAAGGCTGCTGTCTCTGTGACATTTAATGGAAGAGCTCCTGCATTCTGGAAAGATTTTCTTTTGGTTTACTGGAGATGTATTTAAAAAGAATAATAACATCAATATTACTAGCCAGTATTTATACACGACTTTAAGGTTTGTAAAGTGTTTGTATGTTAACTAATTTGATCCTCACAATAACCCTACGAGATGGGTGTTATTATTATCCACATTTTCCCTACGAACAGTCATTGTTCAGTCATTTCAGTAACTTCTGATTCTTCATTTCCCCATTTGAGGTTTTCTTGGCAAAGATACTGGAGTGTAATAATTTGCCATTTCCTTCTCCAGCTCATTTTATAGATGAGGAAACTGAGGCAAACAGGGTTAAGTGACTTGCCCAGGGTGATGGAGCTAACATCAGAGGCCGTGTTTGAACTTAGGTCTTTCTGACTCCAAGCCTGGAGGGAGCTCTGTCCCCTGAATCATATAGCTAGCTACCTGCTCTATGAAGAGACAGAGGCTC
>JAQQSU010015842.1:0-11076 GCA_028627135.1 Pseudochirops cupreus
ACATCCAACTGGAACTTGAGATACACAGGCACTGCAGTTGGGAGATCCATCCTGCTCTACCAAAAAGTGACATAGGAGAGAATAGACTGGGGGAGGGGGGAAATACTGGGATGGCTGTTTTGGGGTGGTGGGCGGGGGAAAGACGGGGAGAAAAGATGTAACTCAAAAAAATTTAATAAAGAATCTCATAAAAAAAAAATAATATGTTGACTGAGTGATCAATAATTTTAAGTTTGGACTCCTTGCAAGTAAACTTCTTCAATGTCTGAAATGTTGAACAAACTTAAACAGATATAATCTCACACATTCCCTAAGGAAACAAACCTCAATCAAACAAATTCTATGGGTAAACTAAATCAAGTTACAAATGAAATGACATTTAGAAGGTTCCTAAATAGTCTAACTAAGAAAAATTTACATGTTGCCAAGAAGTCAGGGACAGTTGAGATTGTTCTTCTGACTTCCAACCTAAGGAAAGTTTAAGGCTTCAAGCAAATTTTCACCTCCCATCGGACAGGTTTTGGCCAACTCGATGTCTCAACTAGGAGAAATGGCCCAAATCTCCCCTTAATATTATCACTCTGTGAGTCAGGCTTTGATCATATGAGGTTAATACAAAGATAGGCTTGGTTAACCAAAATTTGCGGGAGGAACGGCCCTGAGACCTAAAAAATAAAATATTCCTATAACACTATCAATGAGTGTTGAGTCCTTTGTGTCTATAAGCGCTTCCCCCCCCTTCCCCTCCACATACAGGAAATTTTAAATACCTCTTTTTGCTGTCTTTTCTGGGGAGACCTATACATGAACCAAAATATGAACTTTAAATAATTTATCCCTAGGGGATTGGGATGGTAGACAAAACAAGCCAAAGATTATTTAAGAGGGGCCACCTGACTCTTTTCTCATTGGAGACTAGACTCCCCTGTGATTGAACCTAGTATAGACCTCATGCTTCTTAGCAGAGAAAGGAGTGGGCACAATGTTCCCCAGCCCTCTGAACCCAGAAATCGGTTTCGTAATAGTAGTCATACAAAGTAGCCTTTGGAAGGGAAGGACCATAGCAGCTGGGAAGACCAGGAAAAGCTTCCTGTGGATGGCAATGCTTGAAGTGAGCCTTGAAAGAAATCAGGATTTCTAAGAAGAAAAGAGGAGGGAAAATATTCCAGGGATAAGAATGCCTGGAAAAGCTCCACTAATAGAACAAGCAGAAGCCCTAAATCAATAACAGTATTTAATTAGAACAAAGAAAGTGATCACTGGCTAGAAAGTGGGAGGTGTTTGGTAAAAGGAGGTAAAATTCAGCCATGCCAAGTCTACAAATTGCTTTCTATTCTGGTAAGGTTTAATTGTCAGCCTACTGTCCATAACAGAAAAAAAAAACTATCAAAAGGATCATCCTAACCTGTTCCTACTTCTCTAAAACATGGGCAAGTGTGATCAGATTCCCGTGGGGGTGGGGAATGCAGGAAGGGAGCACCTCCTTCAGAAAGTCTTGCTCTGAAGCAGGAGGAAGGTTGTTGTGACTTTCACTTTTCCATCTCTCCACACTCAGCTGCCCCTAGTTATATCTCATTTCTCCCTCCTTAATCATTCTCATTTTCTGCCCTGAGCTACTTCCCCCATCTACGAAAGGTTTGGTCTGCTGCTAAGGTTGCTTTTTCTTCGGGACAGACTATTTTTGCCTCAGGTCAATATACCTGGAGCTAATCAACATTTTGCTAGTTAGGTCTTCCTGCACATCTGGATGGAAATAAAAGCAACTGTTAAGACCTCAATTTTTGACTCCCACCACCCACTCACAGAGGGCTTCCAGGTTCTTATTCCTAGCTGTCAGCTAAGTAAATTTCTTTCACTTCTCCCCAGCCCCAGAGTTCAGACTGTGAGCTCCAGTGGTAGGAGGTATGTTTGTTTTGTACTGACGGCTGTCACTAGGTTACCAGGCCACCATAGTTGAGGGCAGCTTACATCTGTACTTCTTTCTCAGCCCCAGCCTTGAACAAAGCCTTTTCCTACTTTTGCTTTTGTCCCTACCTCTTTGATCTTCTAAGAATAACCCTATATTCTATATTCTAAGCCTTGCTAAGACATGTTAACATAAAAAAAAAGATGCAGCTGTATTTCAAAAACTGGTTCCCTTTATGATCTCATGTGATTTCTTTTACTCATTCAAAAACTATCCTGAGTACATGTTCATAGGCTTCAATAGATGGGCAAGGGGGTCCACGATATAGAAAAAAGGTTAAAAAATACCTGTGTCTAACTTTAGGTGGTTGGTCCCTTAAGAAAGGAACTTCTACTGGTTGCAAAATAAGAGACTTAGGCTGGGGAAATTTTTGTTAGAAGTTTTATCTTAGATCTTACTGTTCTTTGAAGGAAAGCTTTCCTGACCCGGCTGATTGTTTGCAGTGATGACTAAATAGGGGAGGAACATATCATATCCTTTTAAATTCCAGCATTGTGTTTTTAATTACTAGTTAAGTTGGGTTTTAATTGGAATTTCTGATCCATGAGTACTTTTAAATCTCGAACCTACTGCACCAACCTGACTTAGGTCTAGTCTACAATAGTGTCCCATCCCACCTTTTCCTTAGGAAAAGGGGGCTCATTCTTATCATTAGCAGCCCTCAGGTGCCGGGTCTCCCGTTATACATATTGCAATCAGTCCTCACTCTAGTGTAATGGAATTGCCTACGAAGGCACTCATAGCAATTGAACTACAGGTTCTGGCACATTCCTGTCTAGCTGTGAGGATGTTGGCTATTATCACATTTTCCTCAAAACCTGTTCTTCTTCCCAGTCTTCCCTAAATTTGTATAACCAGGAGAATGTTGGTCCCTTTGTCATGCTCAGAGCCTCATAGTCACATTTAACAAAAATTGTGCTAGAATTGGAATCAGGGGTTACCTGGGTTAAAATCTTGCTTCTGCCACTAGTTATATGACTGTGGACAAGTGATTTAATCTCTATAATCCTCATGAACCCAATGACTATATTCTGTCTACTCAGTTTCTCAATCTATCCAACGTTTCCCATATTTCTATTCCATTACCCGCACCCTAGTTCAAGCCCTCACAGGCTCACCACCTCAGGTCTATCCCTCCTCCATTCCATCCACTTTTCACAACACTACTAGGTTATTCTTCTTACTGTACAGATCCAATTGCATCAATCCACTGCCCCAAAACATTAAATATCTCCTTGCTGCCTAAACATTAAATGCCTCAGACAAACCTGACACAATTTGGCTACAATTTAATTTTTTTCTTTTTTCTTCCTTTTGAAAAAATTATCTTTCCTTTCTACTGTCACCCTATCCCTCCTAAAAAATCAAAATAAACACAAAGTAAAACAAAACTCACACAAACATGCGTAGTGCAGCGAAGCGAATTTCCACACTGGCTGTGTCCAAACATGCACGTCTTCTTCTGGTTTTTGAGTTCACCATGCCTTTGGTAAGAGGCAGCTAACGTGATGAATCTTCTGTCCTCTGGACCTGTAGCTTATCAACACATTAATCAAAGGTCTAAAAGGGGGTGGGGGAACCCATCAAGGCCACATGTGGCCTTTTAGGTCCTCAAGTGCAGCCCTTTGACTGAAGCCAAACTTCACAGAATAAATTCCCCTAATAAAGAATTTGTCTTGTAAAACTTGGACTCCGTCAAAAGGCTGCACCCAAGGACCTAGAAGGTCACGTGTGGCCTCAAGGCCACCAGTTTCCCATCCCTGGAAGTCTTTCAAAGTTGTTTTTCTCTATAATACTGTCATTATATAAATTGTGCTCCTAGTTCTACTCACTTGACTCTGCATCAGTTGCTAGAGGTTATCCCTCTTTTTTCTGATCTGTCCATTTCATCATTTCTTATGGAACAACGGTATTCTGTTCCATTTTCTGTTCCATTCGTGCACTACAATTTGTTTAGCCATCGTCCAATAGGTAGGCTCTAAACTACTTTTTCCAGCCTTTTGTCATACTACTCTCCCTCAGGTACTTGGCAACCTGAACTATTCACTGTCATCTGAAAATATCGAGGCCTCTGCAATACTTGTGCTTTGGGTCATGGTGTTCTCCATGACTGAAATGTCTACACCAGTTCATCTGTCTTGTGGTATAATGCCTCTTCTTCTAGGTTCTAGTCAAATGCTGATTCTTCTACGATGCTTTTCACCCCTCAATTAGAAGTGATCTCTCTTCCTTATCTGATCTCATAGCAGTGTTCTCAACGGTTTTTGTTCCACAAACTCATTTGAACAACCACCACAAAAAAATGTGTTGTAAACCTCACAGGTATTATACTATGCTATTCATAATATTCTTTTGGATTTATTCAATAAGTATTTACAATAATTACAACTTTTGCCCCCAAAAGCTTAAAAAATAGATAATAAAAATTATGATTCTAAAATATAAAATCTTATTTTACCTATAATTATGAAAACTCTAAATAAAAAATTACAAAACTCAGCAAAAAAATTATATTTTATATGGACCATTCTGTAAGAATTAAAAATAATCCAGAAAAGCCTCATATATTTATAATTCTGTGCAAAATTTTATTTTAAATTTCTTTACTTTAAAATTTTATTGAATTTAAATAACATTTTAATTTACAACTTGAAAGATGTTCAACATATTATAATTGAAATAATCATGTGCAAATTTAATTTTGATGTTTGTCCTTTTCATTTGAACAAAGGTCTGCAATATTTATCTCAATACCACACAAAGACAGTCTTTAATCTAGTTCTGCATCAGGTTTATTGCTGTATCTTCATTTAAAACAAGAAAAAAATTGAAAATGCTCACTCACACTGATACACGGTAGAAAATGATAGGGGAATCTTCTTTTTTTTTTTTTGCTTTTTTTTGGAGAGGGAAAGGTAGGGCAATTAGGGTTAAGTGACTTGCCCAAGGTCACACAGCTAGTTTTATGTTAAGTGTCTGAGACTGCATTTGAACTCAGGTCCTCCTGACTCCAGGGCCGGTGCTCTATTCACTGTGTCACCTACCTGTTCCTGTAGGGGAATCTTTTGTGAGATGGAAATTCATTTTAAAAAATTTTAACCACCTAATAAATTAAAATGATCAGCTAGTTATGATATAAAATATTTACTTTTCTGTTGGCTAATGACAAGTTTTATATTAAATGAGAAATGTACTTACAGTTCAATTGCATATATTGCTTCCAATTTATCTTGTATATTTCCACATTGTGTATATAACCTGTTTGTACATAGTTACATGCATGTTGTCTGCACATTACATTGTGAGCTTCTCAAGGGAAGGGGCTTTCTTTCACCTTTCTCTGTATCTCAAAAGATTACCCTTGTGACCAGCACATAGTAAATGCTTAACAAATGTTTACCGACTTGCTGACTATTTCATATTGAATAATATTTACATATTAAACTAATCTTTGTAAGGAAATAATCTTTTCAAATATGACTTTCTTCTACCACTGGCACACTGACTATACTCTTACAGAAACTCTACTGAAGGACTGACCAGTGTTGTCAACTAGTTTGTTTGAAAAACTGCCAGACAAAAGAATAGTAACAAAAACAGAGGATAAGCTTCAATCAAAAAAATAGCCTTAATACAATAATGAGAGGCCATATAAAGTTTCTTTCTAGAGAACATTTATAATGGCACACAATGGCTTCAACATGGCACTTGTAATGCACATGCCCAGCAATTGGTTTTCAGTCTGACATTTATACTGTTAAGAACCTACGTAAATAAGATCCCAATCATTGGATTATACAGCTAATGAAATATGAATATGAAATGGCAGAAGAGAATGAAGGGGCTACTTTAATGCAGTGAACAGAACAAAAAAGAGAATAAAAGCATGCATCTGATCATCTGATATAGATCAGTTTGCACTTAAATATTGAACCCTTGGGGTGGTTTGAAAACAATTTGATAACAGGTTGAGAAAATGCAAGAACACATCATCTTTAGTCAGAAGTGGTCAGAATGTGAAATAATTGCTGCACACACATCAAAATCACTGTGTACACTGACAGGGCCATGGGGAAACAAGCCCCCTATTACCTTGTTATTGGAACTGTCATAATGTTACAAAATTGATCATGCCCTCTAACCCAGTATGAAGGAGGAAAAGGCAGAGAAGGGGAAAGAGACGCAACTAGGTGACATGAAAAGAATCCCCAAATTCAAATTCTGTCCTGAGATAGTTACTGTGTGACTCTGAGCAAGTCACCTAACCTTCATTTGTCCTAGTTTCTTCATCTGTAAAATGGGGATAATAATAACAGCCACTTCCTAGGATTGTAATGAGGAATAAATGAGATATTTGTAATGCAATTAGTGCAGTGCCTGTGGCACATAGGAGGTCCTATACAAATGTTAGCTATTATTATTATTTCATTATTAATATTATTATGAGAGAAGAGAAAAGATGAGATTTCATAAAACTGATCATATCCTCTGGCTCACTGATAGCAGTGCTAGGATTATGTTCTAAGGTTAAAAATAAAAAAGAAGGAAAAGAGAAGAGCAAAGGAAAGAAAAGAAAAAAGAAAAGCTCAACTATATGAAAATATTCATATTTGTTCTTTTTGTACAAAGAAAAGGGCAATAACAAATGTAAAAAAAAAGGAGTGTTTAATAAGTAAATAAACTGTGGTATGCCACTATTCATGGATTATTATTTCACCATGAGAAAGCTTGTATGTAATTATCAAAGTGAAATAAGCAGAATCCAGAAAATAATACATTCAAAGACTACAATAATGGAAATGGAAAAAGCAACAAAAGCTATTTTAAAAAAATGAAACTGCTGTGGAATTATGATGAATAAGCTTGTCCCCAAATAAGAGAGAAGAGAATGTATTGCCCTCCCTTCTTTGCAGAGGTGGGAGAGTATAGTTATGGAATAAGGCATACCACCACAAGTGGTGGCTCATTCCTGCAATCCTTCTCAATGGGAGGCTGAGGCTGACAGATCTCTTGAGTCTGGGAGTTCTGAGATGCACTAGGTTATGTTGATCAGGAGTCTACACCATGTACAGCATTAATAGAGCAAGCCAAGAAGGGAAAATACAAGCCACCAGGTTGTCTAAGGAAGCATAAATTGGTCCAGTTGGGAAAATGGAGCAGATCAAAGCTTCCATGTTGATTAGAATGAGACTAGCTTGTGAGTAGCTGCTGGTCTTCCAGCCTGGTTGAGAAAGGGAGATCCATTCTTTTTTTAAAATAAATTTAATTTTTTTTTAAAAAAAGCATTGCAAACTATCAGTTTTAGTTCACAATGCCTGACTTTACAGAATTCCTTCCCTTCCCACCCAAATCCCTCTCTCCTTTTTTATTTTTTGCTACAATGAAGGTGATATAGAAACAAAATACATTAATAAAAATTTTAAAATATATCTGTTTGCGTAAGTAAAATCAAACTATATGAAAATTTAGATGGGCAACTTTGTTTTGGGACCTGTGACTTGCAATTTAAAGACATTTTATGTTTTTTAAATTTTGAGATTTGTCAGTACATATTTCTTTAGCCATCCATACACTTTGAGAGAGCTTGAGTTAGGGGGAGACATTGGTCTCAAGCAGAGAATTATCCTATCAAACAGGCCTCTCACCTCTGATAATTTATAGGAAAGGGATGGACTACTGATTCACTAAGGTATTGAGGCAATAGCTTTCTTTGCTCTCCAGCTTTCCTTCTGGTGACCTATCTATTCCCTGACAACAAAACAGCAGTTGATCTGCTGGGTGACCCAGCAATACCACTACTAGACAAATGACCCAGCAATACCACTACTAGACATATACCCCAAAGAGATTAAAGATGGAGGAAAATTACCCATGTAAGGAAAGATAATTACGGCATCCCTTTTTGTGGTTGCAACAAACTAGAAAATAAGAAGATTCCCACCGAGTAGGAAATGACCAGACAAATTATTGTATAATCCTTATTACTCTAGTCCCCACTGCCTAAAGACCAGACATGTTGCATCTCACTCCTACCTGGTTCTCTGTTCCTTTTATAGAGGTTTAGGGGGATCTATTCTCTCGACTAATGGCTACAGATCCCACAGATGGTCTTCCCTCAAGTATAGGGGATAAATCCCCTGCACCTCAGTTTCATTTAATCTCTAACACATTAGCTTTTACCAAAAAAAAATTACTTCAAAGGTATAATAACATATACAAGCTTACTCCACAACATGTGGGATCTCCCTCTATATACCATCTCAGTGTCTGGGGAGGGAAAGGGAATTATGTTTAAAGCTTAGTTTGTTTCCTAGATAGCACAGTTCCAAGTCCAAAGCCACCCTTGTTTTTGAGTCCTAGGTACCCAGCTGCCCTGCTGGGCTGACTGGCAATAGCATCCCACCTGGAATCTCGGCTTCAAGGTCGTCATAGCTCAAATTTTTGGGTCCACTGGGAATCCCTGCTGGCACCTGAAACTGAGGACAAAGAAAACAACAGAAACTGAAACACACATGAAGCCACAGAGCCTAAAAAGCAGTGAAGTTATCTAACTCTTCCTAGCTCAGTTCATGTCTTCTGCACTGTGGGTAAACAGTGTGATCTTTACCCTCTGGGATACATTAGGAAAAGAGCACACAGGAAAGAGAGAGCCTGTTCCAGTTTAGCAGTTTTAAAAATGTGGCCTGTTCTGACTATGCAGCCAATCAAAGGAGTCTGAATAGACTTTCCCACTCATAAGGTAGGGAAAAAAGAGAAGCAAGGTGCCTCCATGTTAGATGATCTGGGTATGCTCCAAGGTCCCATTATAATTGTATCTGAATATAGTGGAATGTCATTGTGCCATAAGGACAGACAAAGGGGTCAAGTTCAGAGAAACCTGGAAAAACTTCAATGAACTGATGCAGAGTGAAGCATACAATGACAATATTATGAAGACAAACCATTTTCAAAGACTTGGGATCTCTTATCAATGCAGTCATCAGTCAGAGGATCTAGGATGGTACATGCTATGCACCTTCTGAAAGAGATGATAGACTCAAGCTACAGAAAGAGACCTTTTTTGGATACAGATGATGAGGGAAATTTTTTTTGCTTGACTGCATATGTTTGAAGAGTTTTGTTTTGTTTTTCTTTTAAATTGGATTGGAGTGAAAGGGAGAGAAAATAAATACTTAGTAACTGAGAACTTTTTCAATAGAGGGAAAAAAAGAAATCTGCTAGATTTGCTTTGGGAATCAAGTCAATGAGCTGCATTCTGAAATGAGGTCTCTATTCATTTTTAAATTGCTTAGAGTTTGAACACAGTCATTTTCCTTTTGCTTCTTTATCTGATTTAACAAAATTATATTACAAATGTCTGAAATTCAAGAACTGAAGGGGCCTAAATTGGGAAATATTTAAAAGTAAGCTAGCTAGATAATCCTAAGAAAAGCCATTTCAAGCAAACGGTTGACCAGAGGACTCCTAATGCATCTCTAACATCTCCAAATGCACAGAACTTTCCACTCAGGATTACTTTGACCTGGAATAGACTATAACTATAAGCCCTAAAATAAAAAAAAATAACATCTATTAAAAAACAACAATATGATGCTATCTGCTTTACCATAATAAGAACTTAACCAACCACTCACTCCACTAATACGTTACACTAACAATGATTATATATAATACAATGATAAGAAATGTTTAATGTGGCATCTCTCTATGGTTTCTAAAAGATATGTCAGTGAAAAAATCAGTAAAATTGATAAACCTTTAGTCAGTTTGATTAAAAAAAGAAAGAAGAAAACCAAATTACCAGTATCAAAATAAAAAGGGTGAATTTACCTTCAATGAATAGGAAATTAAAACAATAATTAGAAATTACTTTGCCCAATTGTATGCCCATAAATTGGACAATTTTAGTGAAATGGGTGAATATTTAAAAAAATATAAATTGCCCAGATTAACAGAAGAGGAAGTAAAATATTTAAATAACCCCATATCAAAAAAAGAAATTGAATTGAAGCCATCAATGAACTTCCTAGGAAAAAATCTCCAGGGCCAGATGGATTTACAAGTGAATTCTATTAAACATTTAAAGAACAATTAATTCCAATACTATATAAACTATTTGGAAAAATTGGTGAAAGAGTCCTACCAAATTCTTTTTATGATACAAATGTAGTACTGATACCTAAATCAGGAAGAGCCAAAACAGAGAAAGAAAATTATAAACCAATTTCCCTAATGAATATAGATGCAAAATTTTAAAATAAAATATTAGCAAAAAGATTACAGCTACTTAACATGAGAATAATACACTTTGATCAGGTAGGATTTATTCCAGGAATGCAAAGATGGTTCAATATTGGGAAAACTATCAGCATAATTGATCAAATCAACAACATAGCTAGTAGAAACCATATGCTTATCTCAATAGGTACAGAAAAAGGTTTTGACAAAAAACAACACCCATCCCTATTCAAAACACTAGAAAGCATAGGAATAAATTAAATCTTCATTAAAATGATAAGTAGCATCTACCTAAAACCATCAGCAAGTATTATATATAATGGGGATAAGTTAGATGCATTTCTATAAGATCAGGGATGAAACAAGGATGTTCATTATCACCCATTATTCAATTTGGTACTAGAAATGTTAGCTTAAGCAACAAGAGAAGAAAAAGAAATCAAAGGAATCAGGTTAGGCAAAGAAGAGACTAAGCTATCACTCTTTACAGATGATACAATGATATACTTAGAGAATCTGTCCAGACCGGCCAGACTTGGGAATCCCAAAGTACTTACCGTAATCCTGCAGTTGTGCCTGGTCGCCCCAACGACCCTGCAGGATCTCTCAGTCACCCCAATGACTCTACGGAGGAGAACTCCAGATATGGACAGAATAGTCAGACACACACCTCAGTGGAATTGCTAAGCATCTTTATTACCATACAAACTCTCTGCTCTGCCCTAGCACATTTCCTAGCCCTTTTAACCCTTCACCATCTGCCTCTAGCTACATGTCCTAGCAACAAGGTCCTGATAGGCGGGGAGTGCCCCTCTGTTGATGGTGCATGCTCAATGCCTACGTGCCTGTTGTCCCCCAAAGCACTCGTTCCC
>JAQQSU010015843.1:0-11076 GCA_028627135.1 Pseudochirops cupreus
TGCAAGAACGAAAAGTTCAACAGCTTGGAAAAGGAAGGACAAAAATGGTACTGAAGAAAACAATTCCTTAAAAAATATAATGGATCAAATGGGGAAAAAATCCGCTGAAGAAAACAACTCTTTAAAAAGCAGAATTGACCAAATGAAAAAAGAGGTACTGAAGAAAATAATTCCTTAAAAATGAGAATTGGACAAGTGGAAGCTAATGATCTTATGAAACATCAAGAATTAGTCAAACAAAATCAAAAGAAGAAAAAAAAACAGAAATGTAAAATACCTCACTGTAAAAACAAATGACCTGGAAAATAGATCCAGGAGAGATGATTTAAGAATGAATGCACTATTTGAAAAGCACGATTAAAAAAAGAGCCAGGACAGCATCTTTTAAGAATTTATCAAGGAAAACTGTCCTAATAATCTTAGAAACAGAAAGTAAAATATTAACTAAAAGAATCCATTGATTATCTCCTGAAAGAGATCCCAAAATGAAAACTCTAAGGAATATTATAGGCAAATTCCAGAATTTTCAAGTCAGGGAGAAAATACTGCAGGCAGCCAGAAAGAAACAATTCAAATATCAAGTAGCCACAGTTACAATTACACAGGATTTAGTAGCTTCTAAATCAAAGGACCAGAAAACTTGGATTATGATATTCTGGGAGGCAAAGGAATTTGGATTACAATCAAGACTCAATTACCCAGCAAAACTGAGCATAATCTTTCAGGGGAAAAGATGGATATTCAACGAAATAGGGGACTTTCAAACTTTCTTGATGAAAAGACCAGAGTGGAACAGAAAATTTGATCTTCAAATACAAGACTCAGAAGCATAAAAAGGTAAACAGGAAAGAAAACAAACACATACGTTATTTAATAAAGTTAAACTATTTACATCCATATATGGGAAGATGGTACTTGCAACTCTTGAGAACTAGATCTCTATTAGGGCACCTAGAAGGAATATACACAGAAGGTATGATTATAAGTTGACTTCGATGTGGTAATAAAAAAAATAAGGGGAAAAAAAAGATAGTACTGGGAGAAGAGGAAAAGGGAGGCAGAACACAGTAAATTATATCAGATGAAGAGAAGCAAAAGACCAATTATAGTAGAAGGAAAGAAGGGAGGGGGTGAGCATTGTTTGAACTTTACTCTCATTGGATTTGACTCAAAGGGGAAAAAATATACACACTCTGTTGGATTTGGAAATAGGAGGGGAAAAGGGAAAGAAAAGAGAAAGTGGGATGACAGAAAGGAGGGAAGATTGAAGGTGGTGGTCAGAAGCAGAACACTAGTGAGGAATGACAGGGTAAAAGGAGAGAGAAAAGTATAAACAGGGGGAAAAATAAGATGGAGGGAAATACAATTAGTAATCATAATTGTGAATACAAATGTGATAAACTCTCCCATAAAACAGACATGGTTAGCAGAGGTTTAAAAAAAAACATTTTGTTTTTTTCCCAATTACATGTTCAAGACAATTTTTAGTATTCATTTTTACAAGATTTTGAGTTCCCAATTTTTCTTCCTCTCGCCCCTCCCCTCTTCCAAAAATGGTAGGCAATTTCACATAGGTTATACATATGCTATCATGAAAAACATTTCCATGTTACAATTGTGAAAAAAGAAACATAAGGGAAAAAAACAAAGAAGAATAAAGTGCACTGGGCCTGGAGTCAGGAGGCCCTGAGTTCAAATCTGGCCTCTGCATTTAGCACTTACTAGCTGTCTGACCTTGGGCAAGTCATTTAATCCCAACTGCCCTGCCTTTCCCCTTCTAAAAAAAAAAGCAACCCCAACTCCCTCCCCCCAAAAAGAATAAAGAAAGTGAAGAAAGTATGCTTCAATCAGAATTCAGAGTACATCAGTTCTGTATCTGGATGTAGATAGCATTTCCCTTTGTGAATTTGTCTTTGATCACTGTGTTACTCAGAAGAGCCGAGTCGTTCATACTTAATCATCACGCAATGTTGCTCTCACTGTGTACAATGTTTCCCTGGTTCTGCTCATTTCACTTTATGTCAGTTCACACAAGCCTTTCCAGGTTTTTCTGAAATCTGCTCATCATTTCTTAATGGACAATAGTATTCCACTACATTCATCTACCACAGCTTGTTCAGCCATTCCCCAGTTGACAGGTATCCCCTCGATTTCCAATATCTTGCCATCACAAAAAGGGCTGCTATACATATTTTTGCACACATAGGTCCTTTCCCCTTTGGCTTGTATATAAATCTGACTCAGCTCCTTATATATCTGAGAAACGAGGCCTTTAACAGAGACGCTTGCTATAAAGATTGTTTCCCAGATTTCTGCTTTCCTTCAAATCTTGGTTGGTTCTGTTTGTGCAGAAGCCTTTTAATTTAACGTAATCAAAATTATCTATTTTATATTTCGTAATCAAAATTATCTATTTTATATTTCATAATGCTCTCTATTTCTTGTTTGGTCATGAACTTGTAACTGACTTAACTTGTAAGAATTTGGATGCTATATCATTTAGTGCATATATGTTTAGCATTGCTATAACTTCATTGCCTATGTTTTAGCAAGACATCATTTCTTTCCTTATCTTTTTAAATTAGGTCTAGTTTTGCTTTTGATTTGTCTGAGGTCATGATTGCTACCCCTGCTTTTTCCACTTCAGCTGAAGCAGAACAGATCCTACTCCAGCCCTTTACCTTTACTCTGTGTTTCTTGTAAACAACATATCATAGGATTCTGGTTTTTCATCCACTCTGCTATCCACTTCTGTTTTATGGGAGAGTCCATTCCATTCATTTTCACATGTTTCCTTCTATTCTATTTTTCCTCCTGTTTGCTCTTTCTCCTTTCACACTTTCCCTCAAGAGTTTAGCTTCTGTCTTTTGCCTTCCTCAGTATGCCCTCTCTTCTGTCATTCCCATCACTTTTACTTAATCTCCTCCCTTCTTACTTTCCTGTTGGGTAGGATAGATTTCCATAATCAAAAGATCGTGTATATTCCCTCTTTTGAACTAATACTAATGAAAATAAGGTAAAACAATACCCACCCAATATTTCCCTCCACTGTAATAGGTTTTTCTACTCCTCTTCATAGGAAAAAATTTACCCCATTCTTCATTTCCCTTCCTTCAATACCTAGTATACTCCCTCTTTCTCATCCTTTCTTTTTATGTCATTCCCTCAAATTTACCATATACTCATATCCTCTATCAATGTATATTGCTTCTGGCTGTATTATTAGCAGTACAATTTTTAAAAATTACAAGCATCTGTAAGCAATCTGGGAAAGCAAGGAATAGTTTACCTGTCAGAATTATGGAGAAGGGAAGACTTTATGTCCAAATAAGAATTAGAGAGCATCATAAAATGCAAAATGAATAATTCTGATTACATTAAATTGAAAAGTTTCTGTACAAACAAAGCCAATGTAACCAAGATTAAGAGGGAAGTGGAAAGTTGGGAAACAATTTTACAACCAGTATCTCTGATAAAGGCCTCATTTCTAAAATATACAGAGAACTGAGTCAAATCTATAAGCATATGAAAAAATGCTCTCAATCACAAATGATTAGAGAAATGCAAATCAAAAAAACTATGGCACATCTCATCGGTCAGATTGGCTAAGATGACAAAACAGGAAAATAACAAATGCTGGAGAGGATGTGGAAAAATTGCAACACTAACGAATTGCTGGTAGAGTTGTGAATTGATTCAACCATTCTGGAGAGCAATCTGGAACTATGCCCAAAGGGCTATAAATAAGTGCATACGCTTTGACCCAGCAATACCACTTCTAAGGTTGTATCCTCAAGAGATCATAGAAGTGGGAGGAAGACCCTTATGTACAAAAATCTTTATAGCAGCTCTTTCTGTGGTAGCAAAGAATTGGAAATTAAGGGGATGCCCATCAATTGGGAAATGGCTAAATAAGTTGTGGTATCTGAATGTAATGGAATACTACTGTGCTATAAGAAATGAGGAACAGATGGACTTCATATTTACCTGGAGAGGCTTATACAAAGTGATGCTGAGAAGAGCAAAACCAGGAGAAATTTGTACCCAATTACAGACATAACATATGTGTGACGACCAGCTTTGATAGACTGGACTCTTCTCAGCAATGCAAGGTTATAAGACAACTCCAAAAGACTCATGATGGAGAAAGATGTCTACATTCAGAGAAAGAACTAGAAAAAACAGAGTTTGAATGCAGACTGAAGCAAACTACCTTCTCTTGTTCTTTTTCTTGTTTGGTTTTATTTCCTCTTTCCCATTGTTCATTCCATCCGTTACAATCCTTCTTTATAACCTGATTAATGTCTCATGTGAAAGTATCTGCAGATCCTATACTTGATTGCATCTTGCCATGGGGGTAAGAGGGGGAAGTGGGAGGGGGAGAAAATTTGAAACTCAAGGGATTGTGGAACTGAATCTTGTAAACTAAAAGCAAACAAACAAATTAATAAAGACAAAAATAGTAATAATAATAAAAGAAAAAAAAATTACAAGTATCATCTTCCCATGCACGGACATAAACAGTTCAGCTTCAATGAATCCCTTTCTACCTAAGTCTTCTCTTGAGTCTTGATTTTGGAGACCAAATTTTTTTATTCAATTCTGAGCTTCTCTTTATGAAAGCTTGAAATCTTTCCATTTCACTGAATAACCATTTTCCCCCAATGAAGAATTATGCTTAATTTCACCTGATAGGTGATTCTTGGTTTAGTCCTAGCTCCTTTGCCTTCTGGAATAACATGTTCTATGACCTCCAATTCTTCAATGTTGCCGCTGCTAAGTCCCATGTAATCCTTACTTTGCCTCCCCACTATATGAATTGTTTCTTTCTGGCCACCTGTATCATTTTTTCTGTAATTTGTTTATAAGGTTCCTTGGGGTTTTTATTTTGGGAGCTCTTTCCTGAGGTGATCAGTAGATTCTCTCTATGATTATTTTGCCCTCTAGTTCCAGGATATCAGGGCAGTTTTCCTTGATAATTTCTTGAAAGATGCTTTCCAGGTCCTCCTTTTGATTATAGCTTTCAGGTAGAGTCCAATGGTCTGACTGTCTCCTGGATCTATTTTCCAGATCAGTTCTTTTTTTCCTTATTAAGGTAAATATTTCATAGTTATTTTAAATAGTTAACTGTTTAAGAGCAATGTATATTTCTGACTGTTTTTCAAGATTCCCCACACTAGAAGTAGATCAACTATACAATGAAGTTTAAAACAAACAGAAACCCTCATGATGGTATGGAGCAGAATGGCTAGTTTAAATTTCCTATCCTGAACAAATTAAGTAATCCTGGGGGGAAAAAGGGCACAAGTGCCATCTAGTGGCCAAAATGAACAAAGTGAATATCCTCCCTCTTCCCATTCACCCTTAAATGTAAGTTCCATGAAGGCACACACCATAGGATCAAGTATAAAAGGGACCTCAGAGATAATTTACTCAAATTCCTTTATTTTACAGATTCAGGAAACAGACCCAGCAAGGGCCAAGTGATTTGCCCAAGGTTACACAGATCACAAAACGTGAGGCCACAATTCAAACTCAGGTTTTCTAACTCTAAATCCAATGCTCTTTCCACTGAATTATGCTAAAGTAGGAATAGAGAAGGAAATAATGGGATGAATGACATATGAGGATGCAAGTGGATTTCAGAAAGTTTTTCATTCAAAAAACAACTAAGTTAATTGGGCAACTACATTATTAAGGATCAAATAAGAAAATACTTGTAAATTGCTCAGCACAGTATGTGATACATAGTAGGAGCTTAAGAAATGTGTTATTCCATTCTTCTCAAGTCAACTGACTCACACCTCCAAAGAAGACAAACATTTGCTTTTAAATCACTGCTCAAAGGCCAAACATACACAATAAGACTTAAGAAAAAAAAAACCCATTTAAGTGGTACCCTAGTAACTGACAGGCAATAAATATTAAGTACCTACTATATAAGCCAGGCACTGTGATTCAAAAAATGGCAAAAGACAGTCCCTGCCCTCAAGGAGCTTACAGTCTAATGGAGCAAACAGCATGCAAATAAAACAGTACAGATAAGCTCTACAAAAGATGAAGAGGAAATAAGAGAGGGAAGATATAAGAATTAGGAGGGATTGGAAAAGGCTTCCATCAAGAGAGAGGATTTTAGATGGGACCTAAAAAAAGCCAGGTAAGTCAAAAGGCAGATAAAAGGGCGAACACTCCAGTAATGGGGGATAGCCAGAGAAAATGTCTGGAGCCAAGATATACGATATCTTGTTCTAAAAACATCAAAAAGGCCAGTATCATCAGATTGAAGAATATGAGGTGGGGAGTAAGGTGTAAAAAGACTGGAAAGGTAAGCTGGGACTAGGTTATAAAGGATTCTAAATGCTAAACAAAGGATTTTGTATTTAATCCTGGAGGCAATAGGGAGCCATTGAAAATTTATTCAGTAGGAGCAGTTAGGTCAGACTTGAGCTTCAGGAAAATAATTCTGGTGGCTGAATGAAGAATGGACTAGAGTGAAGAGATCAACTATCAGGCTACCACAATAGTCCAGGTGTAAAGTGATGAGGGCCCGCACCAGTGTGTTGTCAGTGTCAGAGAAGAGGAGTATTCAAGAGATGTTGCAAACATAAAATCAACAGGCCTTGGCAACTGACTGGACATGAGGGTGAGAATGAAAGAAGAATGACTCCTAGGTTGTTTATCTGAGGGACTGGTGTGGTATTGCTCTTAAAAGAACAGGGAAATAGGAGGGTTTAGGGGGAAAGATAATGAAATGAATTCTGTTTCAGATATGATGAGTTTAAAAGATGTCTAACTGGATATCCGCTTCTAAATGTCTCAAAGACCATTGGAGATGTAAGACTGGAGGATGGAAGAGAGGTAAGAACATAGGATAGGTGGTTTTGAGAATAGTCAGTACAGAGCAGTGGTTCTCAACCTTCCTAATGCTGCGATCTTTTAATACTCATATATGGGCATATCTGCATGTGGGCGGACCCACCTGGAGACAGAGAGGGGGCAGTGTCTTGGTTCCTAAGACCACTGGAAATATGTGTTTTCCAATGGTCTTAGGTGACCCCTGTGACACCTGTGAAACGGTCATTCGACCCCCAAAGGGGTCACAACCCACAGGCTGAGAACTGCTGGTATAGAGGGAGTAATGAAATTCATGGGAACTGAAAAGATTACCAAGTGAAGTAGTATAGAGAATAAAAGAGAGCCCAGGACAGAACCCTCAGTGAGGCGCATTGATGGTTAGAGGGTACAATATAGATGAGGATATAGCAAGTGAAGACACTGAGTAGTCAGTTGGGAAAGAGAACCAGGAAAGAGTATTATCCCAAAAACCTAGAGAGAAGAGAATAGAAAGAGAGAGAGAATAATCAACAGAGTCAAAAGCTGCAGAAAGTCAAGAAGGGTTGAGAAAAGATCATTGGATTTGGCAACTAAGACATCGATGGTAATTTTGGAGAAAACAGTTTTGGAGTTAGAGGTATGGGGGCAATAGCCAGGATGGAAGAATCTAGTGAGAGTTGTTTGAGGATGGAAGAGACACAGGTATGTTTGTAGGTGGTAGGAAATGAGACAGACAGGGAAAAATTGAAAATAAGTGACAGCATGAAGAGACAGAGGGGACAATATACTGAAGAAGAATGGATTGAATGGGATCACTTGCTAACTGGTTACTGTTAAAACAACCAGTATCATCAATGAATCGTGAAATCAAAGAAGAGCCAAGGAGTATCCAACTACAAAATTCATAATACTGGAGCTGAAAGGAAGACTGAAATATTCAGGTTATAAATTTTTTTTTAAAGAAATTACACTGACACATTACACATGATCTTTGTAGGCTTCAAGGATAACCTTGGGGGTGAGGGGAAGGGGTTACTATATTTCTAGGGAAGTTGGCCCCCAATAAAACCTTTGTTATTCAGTTATCTGAGAGTGAAGGTTATTTATCATTTCCTAAGTACTAAAGATTTCTTTCTACTTTCAAGTTCCAAGCTTTCACTCTACGCAAATTAATCTGTGGGAAAATAATGATCTTGCTTCTAGACTAAATCTATTCTTCTAGTTAAAAGATTCAAAAACAATTCAGTACTTTAACAAATACTCATTTAAATGGTTTCCTGAGTCACCTCTAGTTTTTCAGATTTTCTATTCTATTTTTTAAACATTTGTCTTTAGATCTATGAAATTTTCTGCCATCTAACTATGTTAAGTTTCTGGAAAAGTTTTTTGTTTTTCCTCTTGACTTATACAGAAAGTATTTAAGAAAGGCGTGCTTAATATAACACTCAATTAAAAGAAATTAATTGAGGGTAACCCTCAATTAATAAAAAAAATTCATTAACTATAATAATCCATTTTCCCGTCATGCCAAATGCTGTTCTTTCTCCAAACAGAGATTTGAAACTGATAATTATTACTTTTAAAAAGGATTCATCATGAAATCAGTTATTTTATAACAATCTTTCGACCAGTTTAAAATACAACTCTATGAGAAGGCTCCCCTGACTCTTCTCAGCACTGCTTTTTCTTGTATTTATTTCATCTCTATTTCTTGTATCATTCCAAAGATCCCAGAACAATGCTTTCTACAGAAGAAGCATGAAGTAAATATGCTTAATTTGTAGTATAATGATACAGATATTCATTGATTGACGATGAGGGCACAGCATAACATGTAAGCACTGGAAAGGACCTGCTTTGGTCATGACTTGAAGTCCTTCATAGAATTTATGGACTGATAGCATGTGACGACTTGGAAGAGACCTCAGAGTTAATTTATCAATCACTAAATAAATTATGAATCTGGCCTTCATCTTCCTGTAAAGTGGTCATTCAGCCTCAGTAATAGGGAACACTTAGCCCATTCTAGTTAGAAAAGTCCCTCTTGGCTAGAAGTTTGTCTTCATGCCACATAAAATTCTGTCCCCTTGTAACTTCCACCCATTAGTCCTAGTTCTATCCTATAAGGACAAGCTAAACAAATCAAATTGTTTCCATGCCACCCCTTCAACTACTTGCAAGTTGCTATTAATTTTTCATGTGAACAGTTTTCTTAACCATGACTCCTTTATTTTGTAATTTTACAATTAATTACATTATTCTGAAATTGATCAACATCAACACATTTTCACATACATAGAACAACAGCAACAAAGAAACTGTCTATGAAACCGTGACTCTATTATGTAAGCCTTGGTGGTACAGTATGCTAGGCCTGAAGTCAGGAAGACTTGGTTCAAATCAGCCTTAGACTTTTACTTGTGTGACCTAACCTGTCTACCTCAGTTTCCTCATCTGTAAAATGGGGATAACAATGGCACCTATCTTGCAGGATTGTTATGAGGCTCAAATGAGAGACTAAAATGCTTAGCACAGTGCCTGGCACATAGAAGGCACTTAATAAAATGCTCACTTCCTCTTTTCTTCCTACTTTTTTTCTATCATTTACTCTGAGATTCTTGACCCTTTGCTCCTTGTTTTTGATAGAAGGTATCTTACCTTTTCTTCTATTTTTTCAACTTCTTAATTTTGTTCTACTATCCCTTGTCTTCAGCATGCACAGTTTCATTTGGTCTATTCTAATTTTCAAGGTGCCTGCTACTTGAATGAGGTTTTCCAAATTCTAAGCTATTTGTTTTAGGATTTGCTTCTTCCAAAACTCTCATTTCATTTTTTTTTTAAATCTCTTGCTCCATTTTTTCCTGGTATTTTAAGTCCTTGTGGCCAAGTCTCCCCCTCCCACCCTCACTTCTGCCTGTAGTTGTGAAATTACTCTGTTCTTCAGGGGTTCTAACCAATTCAATAGGTACTAAATGCCCATTATGTACAAGGCATTGTGCTATGACAACAGTTGTCTTTGTAGTACAATGGACTAATAAACTCACAGTCATTAATTAATGGTAGATGCTTGAAGCCTACTCAAGAACTTTTAAGGAGATAGCATGGTGCAGTAGAAAGAACACCAGATTTAGTGTCCAAGAAACATTTTAAACTCAACAAATTCAAAACAACTCATTATCTTTCCCCTAAATCCTCCCTTGCGCCTACCTTCCCTCTAACTGTTGAAGGCAAAACCATCCTACCACACCGTCAGGTTCACAACCTAAAAGTCATCCTAGTCTCCTCACTATCTCTCACCTCCCCCCAAATCCAAAATACATTCAAAGCCTGTCAATTTCACCTTTGCACCATCTTTTGAATGGGCTCCCTTCTCTCCTCAGATACTGCTATCACTCTGATGTAGGCCAACAGCACCTCACACCTGGACCACTGCAACGACCCGCTGGTGACTCTACCTGCCTCAAGTCTCTCCCCACCCCAATCCATCCTCCATTCAGTCACCAAAGTGATTTTCCTAAAGTAAAGGTCAGATCATGTTACGCCCCAGTACCATTCAATAAACTTCAATGGCTCTCTAACTGCCTCTAGGATCAAATACAAAATCTTTTGTTTAGTACTGAAAGCCCTTCATAATCTAACTCCCTCCTACCAGTCTTCTTACTTTTATACCTTATACTCTAACGTATACTCTTTAATCCAGTGACTCTGGCCTCCTACGTGTTTCTAGAACAAAACAATCCATCTCTTGGGTCCAGGCATTTTCTCTGGCTGTCCCCTATGGCTGGACCACTCTCCCTCAGCTCTACCTACTGGCTTTCCTTGCTTCCTTTAGATTCTAAGTAAAATTCCATCTTCTACAGGAAGTCTTTTTCAGTCTCTCTTAATTCTAATGCCTTTCCTCTCTTATTTATTTCCTATTTATCCTACACATAGTTTGTTTGCATATATTTGTTTGTTTGCTGTCTTTGCCATTAGATTGTGAGCTCCTCAAAGGCAAGAACTATCTTTTGTCTCTTTTGGGATTTCCAGCACTTAGCATAGAGTAGGCATTTCATAACTATTTAGTGACTATGGACTACCGGTAATCTAATCAGAAATACAAGATGGAGAGGAATTTACTTACTGCTCAGGCAACCTGCTAAAAAAAAAGGAAAAGAAAAAAGAAAACTAACAATCCAAGATCCAAAAGGCAGCAGAAAAACTTTTAAAAAGCAGATTTAAGAAATAAAAAAGCCTGGGTAT
>JAQQSU010015844.1:0-11076 GCA_028627135.1 Pseudochirops cupreus
ATATATATATATATATCATTATATATATATGTTATATATTATATTATAAATGTTTACATATATAATTGCTAGTTGTATTATATATATGTAAATCTATCTCTCTATCTATCTGTCTGTCTGTCTATCTATCTATCTATTACAAAGCTAACATTTTAGTGCACTACTTAGTGCACTGTCCTTGCTTCACCCAGGAGCTTGTTGGTAAGGCTTTTAGCTTAGCTTGTTACAGATAATGCTTGCTGATGGTTTTAGATATTATTTATCATTTTTTAAAGAAAAGCTCCATTTATTCCTATGCTCTCCAAGGTTTTTAATAGTAATGTGTTATGCATTTTGCCAAAAGCCTTTTCTGCATCTTTTGAGATAATCATTATTTCTTTTGGTTCTGTTGTTGCTGTGGTTAATTATGGTAATATTTTTCTTAATATTGAACCAGTCTTGCATTCCTGCTATAAATCCCACCTGGTCATATTACATGATACTTGTGATATACTGATGTAACCTCCTTGGTTGTATTTTATTTTTTAAAATTGCCTCAATATTCATTGGGGAAATTGGTCTTATAGTTTGTTTGTTTTTTCTTTGTCTCATCTCTTTCTGGCTTAGATATCAGCACCCCATTTGTGTCATAAAAAGGAATCTGCTATGGCTCCTACCTCACCTATTATTTCAAATAGTTTATATAATGTTGGAATTAATTTTCTTTAACTGTTTTGAGGAATTCACTTGTGTATTCCTCTGATGCTGAGGAATTTTTAGTTAGTTTATTGATAGTTTGTTCAAAGTCACATATTATATTTTCTTTTCTATTAATTGGGGAAATTCATTTTTAAATATTTAGTCATTTAACTTAGATTATTAGATTTACTGGTATATAATTAGGCAAAATGGTCTCTATTACTTGCTTTAATTTCTTCTTCATTGATAATGAATTTACTCCTCCTTCAATTTTGATACTAGTAAATCAGCTTCCTTCTTATTGTTTTAAATCAAATTAACCAATAACTTTTTTATTTTGTTGTGTTTTTTTCCCCTATAAAACCAGCTTCTAGTTGTATTTGTTAGTTTGATTGTTTTCTTACTTTTTGTTTCATTAACCTCACCTTTGATATTCAGACTGTCCAATTTGGTGTTTATTTGGGGATTTTTAATGTGTTCTTTTTAAAATTTTCTTTATTGTGTCCCCAATAAATTGATATGATCTTTTTTTTTAATATTTCAGTGATGTAAGAGTTTAGGAATATAAATTTCCCCTTAAGAATTGCTTTTGTTGTATCTCATAAATAGTAGTGTTTTGTCTTATTGTTATTATTCTCTTTCATGAAAATATTGATAGTTTCCATGATTTGTTTTTTGATTCACTTATTCTTTAGGATTAGATCATTAGTTTCCAATTAATTGTTAATCTATCTTTCCACTGCCTTTATGAACATAATTTTATTGCATTATAATCTGAAAAAGTTGCATTTAATATTTGTCTTTCTGAATTTGGTTATAAGGTTTTTATGACCTGATACATGGTTAAATTTTTTCTAGATGTCATGTGTGACTGAGAAAAAGGTATGTTCCTTTCTATCTAATTCAATTTTCTCCAAATGTCTATCACATCTAATTTTTCTAAAAATCAAGTTCATCTCCTTAACATCTTTCTTATTAATTTTGTATTCAGATTTACCTGTATCTGTGAGGAGAAAATTGTGGTCCTCTACTACTGTGGTTTTGCTCTGTTTCCCCCTATAATTCATTTAACTTCTCCTTTAAGAATTTGGATACTATATAATTTCTATGTGTTCACTGCATATGTTTAATATTGATATTACTTCATTATCTAAGGTATGTTTTAGCAAGATGTACTTTCTTTCTTTATCTCTTTTAATTAGATTTCTTTTTTTCCTTTTGCTTTGTCTGACATCATGATTTCTACCACTCTTTTTTTTTAAACTGGAGCTGAAGTATAATAAATTGAGCTTTAGTGCCTTACCTTTACTGTGTGTGTGTGTGTGTGTGTGTGTGTGTGTGTGTATGTGCATGTGTGTGTGCATGTGTGTGTGTGTGTGTATGTGTGTGTGTGTGTATGTGTGTGTTCAGGTGTGCTTCTTGTAAACAACATATTCTGTTGTTGTTGTTGTTTTTAATCCAGTTTAACTGCTTCTGTTTTATGCATCAGTCCATCCCATTCACATTCAGTTATGGTTGGTAACTGTGTATTTCCCTACATCTTATTTCCCCTGTTTATCTTTTTTCCTTATCTTTCTCTCCTTTCACACTTTCTTTCCTCACCACTCTTTGGCAGCTGCCCACTGCCTTAACTTCTGTCATTCTTCCTTTAAAAATAAAAAATTCCGTCCTCTACTACTTCCCTATCCAGTGATAAATTTCTAAAAAGATTTATATACCCAATTGTGTATGTACCATATTCCTTCTTTGAGAAAATTTCAATGACAGCAAGTTCAAGTGATGTCCACTGCTATCGCTTATCTTTCCTTCCACTGTAATAAGTCTTTTTCCACCTCTTCATGTGAGATAATTTACCCCCACCTATCTCTCCCTTTCATCTTCTCCCAATGCAATCCTCATTCTCATCCCTCAATTTTGTTTATTTGTGTTTGCTCTTTTGTTTTCAATATCATCCAGTCAACTTAAATTCACAACCTCTCTTTGTGTATACTCCTTCTAACTGCTCTAATAGTGATACAATTCTTAGAAGATGCAGGTATAACCTTTCCATCTAGGCATATAAACAATTTAACCTTATTGAATTCCTTATGATTTTTCTTTCCTGTATACCTTTTTATGTTTCTTTTGAGTCGTATTTGAACATCAATTTTTTTTTCAGCTCTAGTCTTTTTATCAGGAATGTTTGAAGCTCCTCTATTTAATTGAATATTCATTTTCTCCCTTAAGTATTATGTTTAGTTTTTCTGGGTAGGTGATTCTTGGTTGTAATTCCAGTTCCTTTGTCTTCTGGAATATCATATTACAAGCTCTTTAATCCTTTAATGTAGAAGCTGCTAAATTCTGTGTAGTCCTTCCTGACTGTGGCTCCATGATACTTCAATTTTTTTTCTTTCTGGCTACATGCAACATTTTCTTCTTGACCTTTAGAATTTAGTCATACTATTCCTGGGAGTTTTCATTTTGTCATCTCTTTCAGGCGGTGATCAGTGTATTCTTTCATTTTCTGTTTTTACCAACTGGTTCTAGGATATGAGAGCAGTATTCCTTGCTGATATATTGAAATTGATGTCCAGGATCTTTTTATGAGCATGGCTCATAAAATAGTGCAATATTTTATAGATAGTACAATAATTACTAACTTATCTTTCCTGGACCTATTTTTCCGGTCAGTTATTTTTCCAATGAAATAGTCCACACTTTCTTCTATTTTTTTTTCATTTTAAAAAAATTTTGTTTGATTCTTGATGTCTCATGGAATCATTGGCTTCGACTTGTCCAATTCTAATTTTCAAGAAATTATCTCGTTTAGTTAGATTTTTTAAAATATAATTTTTCATTTGGGCAATTTTAATTTTTAAGGAGTTGCCTTCTTCAGTGAATTTGTCTATTCCTTTTTGCATTTTTTTGCTTCCTTTACCAAACTGTTGACTCTTTTTTTTTCATGATTCACTTGCATATTTCTCATTTTCTTTCTTATTTTACTTCTATCATGTCCCAAGCTTCTTATGTTGGGGTGTTATGGGAATCTGAAGATCTCCGATAGGCTTTTTGATAGGCTTAAATGACTCTGAGAACCTTCCCTGATTTGAAAATATACTCTGCCCCCTAATAGGCTGAATGTGGTTACATGGAGCCTGTGGCAGGAAGCTTGTTTTTCAGGAATGCCCACACCTTATTACTTTGTTATTGGGCAGTGGATCAAGAGGGTTGTGACATTCTCTGATCCAGGAGAAGGTTATATATACCTTGATATGAGTTTTTGCTTTGGGGCTCACTTTGGGAAGAGTTGTGTGATTTGGCCAGATGAGACTCTGGGCAGCCATTGAGACCCCCAGTTTTGAAAACCCAGATGTTGGTGCTTCTCTCTCTGGTAACTAACTAGATATGGATGTAATGGTCAGACAACGGGAAGCCCTGTCTGCTGAATTGTGTTATTTTCTGCTGTAACTTCTGTTTCTATTCTCTGAAGTTCAGGGTGCTGACTTTTCCCCCTGAACTAGGTATGTGATATGTGTTTGATTGATTAAGGTAAGATTGTTAACCCATTTTGAGTTACTTTCCTTTAGAAAAACAGATCTAAGGACCTTTGCCAGCAGCCCTCCTGGGTATGCTGGGGTGCTTGCTGCTACATGGGGTTACAAAACTTGGCCTCTAATCTGCTGCTGTACTGATGCTGCAGGCCTTGGTCATTGGCATATACTGAGTTTCAGTGCCTCTCATTGGCTTACTAAAACAGAGCTTGCCGCTAGTTTCCCTGGACACCACTAACACAAGAGTGAGATCCCCTTTTCCCAAGTGAGACAGATCTGTCCTGTCTACCTTCTCAATTGTCTTAAGCTAGAACATTGTTTTTATACCCATTCTTTTTGTTACTTCTGCTACTCCCAAATTCATTTTGAGGAGTTATTTTAAAGTTGTTGGGAAACAGATTTTTGAGAGTTCAGGTGTTCCTTTCCTATTCTACCATATTGACTCCTGGAAACCCTATTTTTTTTTTTTTTGCAATTACTACAATCTGGAATTTCCAATTCATTTATAGTGCCATCAATTTCTACAAAATTTGGAAAAGTTTTACTTTCTTTAGTTTTTTTTAATTTTAATTTACCTTTTTTTATTCCAACAGGATTAAGGATGAATGACAGAAAGAAAGTATCTTGAAGGTTTTTTCCTATTTCTTTTTAAACTATTCTCCTATTGAAACCCTAAAGTTAGAGTTAGTGCTGCTTACAGGGACAAAGAGTTGAACATCTGAATGCACTATTTTGAGTAAGACATTTACTGATACTAAGAAACTTTATTGATTATCCTCAACATTTTAAACTTTTTGTCTACAACTTTTTATCAGTCTTTCTGACTTGCTTCCATTTCTACTTTGTACTCTTTTAAGGTATCAGAATCTTACCTCCTCCCAAAAAACCATTAAATCTGCACAAGACAAAGATTTTTCTGCATTTCACAAGAAAAAAAAAAGACAGAAGAATGATAAGTTAAACACATGCATGCTTTTTTCCTTATCTTTTACTGAAAGTCTAATCTCAGGGCTTTTAATCTTTCACCAAATTTGGCATTTGGAGATTCATCCATCCATCTATCTATCTATCTATCTATCTATCTATCTATCTATCTATGTAGATATGTGTGTGTATTTAACGTCAGTTGAGATCATTATCTTTAAGTGCTTTAATCACTTTCATATGGTAAATCCCAGTTCAGTAAGAATTTTGCTAAAAGTGGTGTCAGTTTTTAACAGTGCTCACTTCCCCTAGTCTCATGACAAAAGAAATTTTTCCAATGTGGAATCCTTTAGTATTTTATTATTAATGGAATCCATTAATACTCCTTTAAAGTGAGTATTTCTTCTCCAGTAGAGTGGAAGTAAACTATTCCCAAAAGAGAGGTGATAAACCATCCCCAGCAGTGTAGGGGTGAACCTTATTTTAATTTGGAAGAATATGAAATCAAGAGTGGGGAGAGAGAGTCATATTTCCAGATTAGTGTTCCATGAAGACTTGTATCTAAGATGCCATCCTGAGGATCAGAGCACTTTCTTGGTATGATTGGCTTCACCAAAAATTCTGATGGGTAAAATCTGAAATAACTGAGAAAACCAAAGTTTGAACTTCTGAGTATATTGATTTATCAATCAATGCATGCTAGTTACATGATAAATCAGGACCAGGTCTCCTCAGCTTGACACTGGACCCTGAAAACAAGAAGAGCCAGATTTTTATTCATTAAAATAAAATGATTAGCAGGATATAAAGTATGACAAAAGACGGAAGTAATGTTAGGGACTTTCTGATTTGGGAGAGTGAACAGGTACAATTCCTTGAAATCAGAAAAAGAGGTTTCTCACTCCCTTCGTTGTTGGCATTCAATCAAAGGAACAAAGAAACAGAAACTGATTGACCAGTGGGAGGCAAGTTTTTAGAGAAAATGTATGGCTTGCTTGAGATGTGTTATGGTGAGAAAATTTTTTGCATCAATCTTTAGATCTGACTAGGTTTCTAGTCAACATAGCCTCTAAATAATGGGTAGAAGTTGTCCCACTGCCTAGCCAAACAGGGTTGGTTTCAAACAGTGTAATAATATTCTCTAACAGTTCTCATAATTGAATAAAGTTTTCCTACAATAAAGAAATTGGACTAGACTGATAATGGAATGGAAAGAGAACTGAGATAGAGACAGAATTGAGTAAAAAGATGGAGTTAGTGTGTTTCATTCAGTTCCCACAATTCCCACACTCCTTCCCCCAGAAATATAGAAGGGTCTTTGCTAACCCTCATAAGTGCCCCACCCCATACACTCAACTGAATTGAAGACACCAATTTACTAAACTTGTTTCAAATTTTAAAAAATTGCTAATTGCCACTCAAGATGCTAGTGCAACATAACATTTTGATCTGTTAGCAAATGTTATCACCATTTTACTCATCTACCTTTTTTTTATTAACATAACTTATGACATAGATTTTAAAAAATCTTGATATTTTCCCATACACTTTAATATTTTAATAGGTTTTCCCTTATAAAAACTCTATGGCTTTGGTATGAACATTTTCTATTGTATCTGACTTTTTGTTACCTCACTTAGGGTTTTCTAAGCAAAGATATTAGAGTGGTTTTCCATTTCCTTTTTCAACTAATTTTACAGATGAGGAAACTGATGTGAACAGGGTTATGAGACTTGCCTAGGTTCACATAGCTAGTAATTGTCCGAGGCCAGATTTGAACTCAAGAAAATGGGCCTCCCTGACTCCAGACCCTTCACTCTGTCCATTGATCTACCTTGCTGCTTCATTAACATTTTACTGTCACAATTTTACATTTATGGAAACTTAGACTTTTTAAGAAGCAAAATCAGTCACTTACTATCTTAGAAGCAGTGTCAGAGGCCAGATTTAAACACAAGTCTTTTACCTCTAAATTTTGTGTTAATTCCAATTAACCACCCTGCCTCTGTTTTTTTTTTTTAATATGGCTAATAGGGATCACAAACTGAATGCCATTTCTTTTGCTTGTTCTTTTATATTCAAAACATAGGACCGCTCCTTGCATACAATAAACTAGGGGAGCTGATGAATTGTTTGGATCTTTACTTCAACTCCCACTCTCACAGATGAGTCAGGTCCATGAGCAAGGCTACATGTACCTTGCTTGGCTCTGGGAGTACCACTGAGGATAAAAAGGCAATCTTTCTAATGTTTTTGTTGGGGAATTCTCTCAACCCCTTGGAAAAGACTTATCTGTCAGCAGACATCAAATCTTTGTGGGTAAGAGATAGGAGGCCAAAGTAAAAGACAAAAGATGTATTTATATCCCAAGAAAGGTTATCATTGAAAAGCAGAGTCAACTTAAGGTACAGATTGTGTATTTACAACTTTATAGACTCAATTAGAGTTTACTATCAGCAGGATACTGTGGAAAATTAAGATAGATAAGTAAAGTGTTTCACAGGAAAGGGTGGGATAAAAAAAAAATAGTTGGAAATCAATCCTAAAGCAAAATAGAGTCTTTATAATATAACTGTCAGGACTTTTTATTAGAGTAAGAAAACATCCCCTGTTCAAAGGCAGGATACAAGAGGAAATGGTCAAATACATTTTTACAATTATGAAAGCAATCCTTTTAAATAAATATGCATGGTATCTTAGCCAAGAACAGTAAATTAGAGCAGTGGATAAGACCAGCTGCTTTATCATGTTCTTGCATAGTTTATTAATATTTTATTTCTTCTCTAATAGAGGCTGGAAATTTTCTAATATTAGGCCACTAGGTCATTTGAGGATTAGTACATCAAGACGTTGCAAAATGATTTTGGTTGTATTTTTTTCTTCAAAGTATCATATGAAACCTCTTTACTAGCATGCTTTCCCCAATATTAGTCACCTGTGATTAGTACCCGAAAATTATTTAATCAATTAATATGAATTAGTTGTTACAAAGGGATATTTACTGAGCAGACTTAGAAAATACAGGACTGTGAACATTTCTTCTAACACAGGGGCATACTCACTCCATTCTTATACCATATCATTATGCCTTTTGTTGAGGCTGGTGCTTTGATGCAGTGGATACACTGATGGGCCTGGAATCAAGAAGACTTTAGTTCAAGTTTGACCTCAGACTCTTACTTGTTGTGTGAGCTTGGACAAGTAAATTAACCTCTGTCTTACTTTAATTATGAAAATGAAAATTATATCACTTCCTCACAGTGTTGTTCTGAGGATCAAAGGAGATATTAATTGTAACATGCTTAGCACAATGCCTGGCTCATAGAGGAGCTATGTAAATGTTAGCTGCCATTATTATCATCATCACCTAGTCAGTGAAGAGTATGGGCTAAAACTATAAGTGTAGGCTACAAACACTCTATCAAGTTCACTCCCACATTAAACATTGTCACCTCCCTTACATCAGGCCAAGGCATGATGATCCAGATGTTGAATTGAACTGACACTGAACTGAGTCCAACACATCTATATTTAAAGCCTTATTGGTGCTTCACTTGTCTTGGTCATGAAGTCACAATCATCTGACTTTTCAAATTTTTCAAGGTCATTCTCTCCTAGATACTACTTTAGATCAAAAAAGAACAAACACAGAGATACAAGGATATTGGATAGATAAAGAAAAAGAGAGAGAGAGAGAGAGAGAAAGAGAGAGAGAGAGAGAGAGGGAGGGAGAGATAAAGAGAGAGAGAATAGAGAAATGGAGAAATCTATTAAGGATTTGTTTTGTGTCAGGGACTTTGATAAGACCAAGGTACACACAAATAAGCAAGATACTTCTTGTGCTCAAGGAACTCACGTTCTAACAAGAAAGACCATACATAAAAGGAAATGGAGGAAGACCTGGAAGCAGTATAGAAATAGTAGTATAGAAATATACTTCTGGACAAGATAAGCCGAAAGTTCACCTATAAAAAGTCCAGAATGGTTCCAAGGATATAGCCAAAGATTGTTGTCAGGATAAAGTGACGATGGCTGGAAGGAAGGTGGCATGGTGGGGAGAAAAACTGGATTATGATCATGGATGATTTCTCCCTTAGTTGTGCTTTACTAAGTTGGTCCAGGAAACACAGCTATTGACAGTCTTTCTTAAAATCTGCTTTTTTCAGCCTGTCTAGTGATTTATTCGGGACCTGAGGTACTATACTTCTGAACCAATACGCTTTGAACATTTCGAGTTACAGTATGCAAACTCAGTGACAGGAATGCTTGCAAAAAGTACTGTACATCAATTAAATATGTCTCAGTTTGAGGCTTCTCATTAAAGAATATCTATGCTAGTAGAGTTCTATTTCAGGAAGTAAAGGAAGAAAGAACATTTCTTTTCAGGCTATGGCAAAGTTATAGCCACATAGTGAGATACAAATTGATTTCCTTCCTTCTGTGTGAAGGCTTTCATCTGTTCTTCAGAAATATGGGCAGCCATTAACTGACATTCTCAAAAGACATGAAAGAGAAATGTTTAATCAAAGAAACTGCTATAAATACTGCTATCAACTAGCATTTAAGAATACAGCATTCTAACAGATAATGAGTTGCAAACGCATTTAAAGAAACTGGCAAGAAATAATTTTTCCAGTGCCATTCTACACATTCAGGCTTTCTTCTCCAGTACAAGCCATTTCAATGTGAAACAGTTCCCATTTCTAATGCTGCTTAATGACCCTGACATAATTTTGTAACAACTAGGAAACCCATTAAATTATAAAATGAACATTGCATGTTTTGTGTTTTAGATTAACTGAATCACATATTGTTCATTTTCTCAGAGCCTGAGAATCACAGGATGGCAGTGGACTTCAGAGGCCACATAATTCAACCTTTGCTTGAATATGAATCTCTGTTGCAAGCTATTCAACAGGTGGTCATCCAACGTCTGTTCAAAGACTTCTGGTGCTGGGTAACTCAATTCATCTGTAGATACTCTCTTTCACTTTCAGAAAACTAATGCTATTAGAATGTGATTCTTGACATATAACCTAAATATTCTTCTTTTCAACATCCAGCCATTACTCTGAGGTTTTTCCCTCAGCAAAGTATAATAACTTGAATGTCTCATGTGTGTGATAGCCATTTAAACCCTGAAAGAGAGGTATCATACAGATATCCCCCTCTCATTTCCAAAATGTTCAACAACTTTTTCATAAGCAAAACATGTTCATGTGATATGCTGTTCATATGCCATGATTACAAGAACTATCATTATTTTGATCACTGTTTGGGATGATCTCTAGTTTACCAATGTCCTTCCAAAAACGTGTCATCTAGTTGTAAATGCCATATGCTAAATATAGTCTAACAAGAACAGATTACAATAATATCAATATCTCCTCTTATATCCTAAGCATTATTCCAGAGCATACAACTGAATTTATATTATATTTTATTACATTCAATGTTTAATTTATTATTAAATTATATTATGCATTTTTCTTCTTACCACACTGTTCACATATATAAAATTTGTCATTTGTCACAAACCTCAGATCTATTTCTCTAAGAAAATGCTAATTACCTCCTTTAGTATAAATTCATAGAGCTGATATTTGATCCTAACATGAAACTTTGTATTTATCTCTACTGTATTTCATATTATTGGATTTGATTCTTTCAAATAAAGGGTGTTTTATTTAACCCTTGCCTTTGACCTTGCGTGCATAGACAAATATGTGCTGAGTTTCATTGCCTTAGATCTAGTGTCACTTTGCTCATTGCCCCATATATACATATGCATACACATATGTCTATATAGAAAGGTTTATATATGTGAACAAACACATATGAGTAGGTGTATGTATGAGTACATAGAGGGCACAAGATCAATTGAATAGGAAGGGATAATATATTTTTTTTAATTAATAATAAATTTATTTTATTAAATTTTTTT
>JAQQSU010015845.1:0-11075 GCA_028627135.1 Pseudochirops cupreus
CAAATGAGGCCTGTGAAAGGTGCTTTGTAGTCCATAAAGGGTGTGCAGTGGTCTGCATAGCCCTCCTTGAAGTTCAGAGACTGTGTTGGGAAAATTCAGAGTTCGCTCATGTCTTTGGGCCAGGAAGAGTCTTATTGGCACCTGGCTAGGAGGTGATGAGTGAGGTCACCAGAGTGCCTGGGATGGTGGGTAGCATGGTCGTTCCCTTCCCTGGTGCATGTCACGTAGCAACAGCTGCTGGCTTTATGTGTCTTCTTCTGCATGCTGTTCTACAGTTGGCATCTATAGTTCCCTTTCCCTGTCTCTGCCTATCTCTACCTGTCTCTGTCTCTGTCCTTGTCTGTTTCACTGTCTCTATCTCTGTCTCTGTCTCTCTGTGTTTCTATTTTTGTCTTTGTCCTTCTCAGTCTGTTTGCATGTGTAGGTGTGCCTGTGTGGGGACTGATATTTTGTAGCCCCTGGTGATTTAGATCTGCACCCAGCTGGCAGCCCAGGACAAAGCTGGGAAGAAGCCCTCCTCTCCTTCTGGCCTTAGGGAATATAGTGGAGGCCTGATAAGGAGCTAGCCTGAATGCCAGCAACTCAGGATTCCAGGTATTCTTGGCAACAACTAGTAACATGGCAACCAGTGATCGGAACCAGCTGATGCTGCCTTCTTCAACACTAAATTTTACCTCTAGTGAGATTGTACTCCAGTAAAGGTGGGATGACTAACATCATCTGGAGGTGTGAGCCTCACTCTCCCATTCCCTGTTGTTTGAAGAAGACAAGGGCTAGCATCCTGGGGCCCAGTAGTTGGGCTTTTTGGCAGATGGGGCTTGAATGCCTGTTTATCCTGTTATATTTACATTGATTAAATGATTCACCTCTTCAGTCATTTACAGTGACTAAGTCAAATGAGCTAGCAGCAGTCAGTTATACAATGGTAGGGGACTTAGCTCCATTGGGCTTGTAAGGTTCATTTGTGCTACCTGATCAAGGAAACATTCATTTTTACTTTTTTTATTCATTTATTATTAAAATCACAAGGAGGCCTCACTCCGGTATTAGGTAGACTGAAATTGAATCACATACACCTACATGTGTTACCACAGACCAGATTGTAGGGGGGAATAGTTTGGTATTAATTAGCTTTGAAGAATCAAAAATCATAGAGAGTTATAGCAATAGACTTAATCTGAGATATATTCCTGATGGGGCTGCTTACTCCACTAAGATAAGCTGCTCCCTAAATGGAAAGATCCCCAGCACAAACTGTGTGAGCTTAGGCAAAAATCCTCCCAGCAATGATATTCAGTTTTCTTGAAGACCCTCCCAGCTCTGTCTGTCTGTATGCTGAGGGCCCCTCCAGTGTGGCCAGTCAATAGTCACAAGTCCTTCTGGAGCAGTGACATTCTATGTTCCTAATATGACCCTTCCAACCCTTAACATTGCATTTTGCAAGGTCTCTTCCAGCTCTGACATTCTATATTCTCTGATCTCCAGGTCCTCCCAGATCTCACATTCTGTGATCTAATGATATTATCAGCACTGATATTCTGTGTTCTGTGATGTAAGTGTAACATCCCCTTACAATAATTAGCTCATGAACCTCAGGTCAATGTAATGCCCCTTTTGTTCCACATGGTTCCTTCTTCTGTACCTTTAAGGAGTTTATTTTTGGTGAAACATGAGTTAGGAAGATTCTTAACATGTATATGTATCTCTAGTTAAACCCTCCCCTCCCCACTACGTTCCCTATTACTGTAAAGAGCAACACTATGCTCCATTCAGCCCCTAAAGTGATTTCCCTACAGTGCATATCCAATTATGTCAGCCCTTTTATAACTCCAGTGGCTTCCTCTTGCCTCTAGGATCAAAAATAAAATGCTGTGTTTCACATTAAAAATCTTTCATAACCTAGCACCCTGCTTTCCACTTGTCTCACACTTTACTCCCCATTGCATACTCTTAGGTCCAGTAATACTTGCCTCCTGCCTGTACTACAAACAAGACACACCATTTCTCTGTTCCATGGCTTTGCTCTGTGTCTCCTTCCTCTCTTCCAAATGCTGACCTCCCTGGCCTCCTTTAAGTCCCAACTGAAATCCCACCTTCTACAAAAAGCCTTTCCTAATCCCTGTTAATTCTAGTACCTTCCCTCTATTAATTATTTTCTGTTTATCTTGTACATATATGTTTGTTAAGTTGTCTCCTCCATTAGACTGTTAGCACCTTAAGGGCATTTTGCCTCGTTTTCTATCCCTAGCATTTAGTACAGTGCCTGGCAACATAGTAATGGATCAATATGTGTTGGTTGATTGATTGTGGAGGTGTTATTGACTGAGGAGGGTGACCTGGTCAGACTTGTGCCTTAGGACATTTAATGTGCTAGCTAAATGGAGGAAGGACTGGAGTGGGGAGAGAGTCAGGGAGAGCAACCAGCAGGCTATTTCAGAGGTCCAGGTAGTGGGTTGTAAAAGGTGATTGAGTGTTCACCTGGGTGGCATGACAGTGCTGGAGAAGAAAAGATACTGGAAATGTTGGCAAGGTAGAGATGACAAGTCTTGGGAATGTATTGGGTATGGATAGTGAGAGAGGATGAGGAGTCCAGGATGCCCCCAGTTGTGAGCCTGGGCCACTGGGAAGAGGATGGTTAGGAAGAGGAGAGTGCTTGTAAATGTAAGCGGGTTCTCTTTGGCTCGTGAACTTGGACAAAATCAAACATTCAAACAGAGTAGCGGTTCTCAACCTGTGGGTTATGTTCAATTTGTAACAATGAAAATACATCCTGTGAAGAGGTATAAGTAGGGGAGATTTCTATTGAAATCCTTTCTAGGTTTGTCATCTAAAAAGAATTACTGGACTCAGCTGTCCTTTGGCAGAGTTATAGAAGTTTATTGTTACACTGGGGCAAAGGGGGCTAGGAAACCTGCAAGCTGACAGGGATTTAAGGTAGAGTTACCAAGTTAGTGTGATGCTCTTCAGCAGGTGGGGGAGGGAGATATAAAGAAAACCTGCTAGAAAAAGCCTGCAAAAACCTGCAAAGTGTAGGATTATAGAGTTTAAGTGTTACGCTCTGCAGCGGGCAGGGGCAAATAGTAAGACGACCTGCAAAGTGTAGGGGCCAGAGATGCAGTTTTTACAGACCTAAAACTGTCAGTCATAGGTTCATTAGGCTAACTAGGTGTACAAAGGTGGAGTTAGGAAGGGGCCTGGGAGGAGCCAAGGAGTGGAGGTGTGGTAGTGTGGTTTTTGCCTTGAAATGTCATAAAGTCAACCAGCAGAAAAACTTAAATGAGAAGTACCCATCCAGTTTGCAAATGGATGCGTCTTGTTTGTTAGGAGTTCACTAGAACAAAGGAGGTAATGCTTTTAAAAGATTCATCAATATGGCTTGTTATCATAGCTATAGAGTTAATGGTTTCAGAGGAAATACCTCTAGGCTGGGGGCAGGGAAGGGACAGAGTTAAGGCTTTATGGCTGGGGAGAAATGTGGTTTTTACAACTTAACACAAGACTAAAATTACAACAATGTTACATACATAGGTACTTGAATACAAGTGAGATTTTTACAGATTGAAGACAGTCACCCCAAAATATTCCAGAGGTACCTCGTCACCTGCATATCAGATATTTACATTACAATCCATAACAGTAGTAAAATTACAGTTATGAAATAGGAACGAAAATAATTTTAAGATTGGGGGTCACCACAACATGAGGAACTGTATTAAAGGGTTATGGCATTAGGAAGGTTGAGAACCACTGAAACAGAGGAAGGAGAAAAACAGGAATTCCATTATTGAAAGTTGTGCTGACTTGTAGTAGACCAGACTTTCAGGGGTCCCCTGACCCCATTAAGGATATTCCCCCCTCTTCTATGAGGCAAATATGCAGGAAGAATATAATGTTGTTGGATGGGTGCTTTCATTGGGTCTATGAATAACTAAAGAAGTTTCAGGGTAGTTAATTAGCAAGTCTTGTTTGTGACTGCCTGTTTGTTTGTGCCTCTGGACATGGTCCTAGGATGAAGTCTCATTGAATAATTAGCCTTGGGCTGGGGTAGGAGTGGTCAATTCCAAAGAAGGTTCTGTGCATTCTGTCACATAGGGATTTCTGCTATAGGGAATATAAGCCTTGTGATTTTCTTGTATCTTGGCTCTGTATGAAATGGTTCTGTAATAAACAGACTGTTGAATACATCCTTGTCTCTCTTTTATTCAGCTGGTTGCTGGGCCAAATTACTGTGCTGATCATAGCACTGACTCAGTGACCTGCTTGTCAGTCAGTGTTGGGAGAGGTGTAACTCACTCTGTACCTTTGTATTATCTGCTCTTCATAAAATAGTAAGTCATCCCTTACCTGTTTATACCTGGTACTTGCTGCCATGGAGAGGAAATTGCCCATCCCCTTTTATTGACTGTAATGGCAATGTAATTTGAATTTGAAGACCCCTTTTTGTACTGGCAAGTAAGCAGGTACTTAGCACCTTGTTTCAAGTTAAGCAAAGGTAGCAGGTACTTACTACTTTGTAATTGATCTAGCCTCTGTTGGGGAAACAGAAGGTATGAACTCCTGTCTCCTGTTACTGATGTAACAGGAAGGGGTTGGCTGAAACAGGAAGCAAATGCTGTGTGTATATAAGGAAAAGCCCCAAGAAGGGACAGTCAGAATTTCTTGGGACAAGAATCTGGTGGCAGAAGCTGTTCTGCTGGAGAGACAGAGAGAAGGAGAGAGAGAGACAGGGAGAGAGAGAGAGAGAGAGAGAGAGAGAGAGAGAGACAGAGACAGAGACAAAGAGACAGAGACAGAGAGAGACAGAGACAGAGACAGAGACAGAGAGAGAGAGTTTCTCTCAGCAGCATCTGGAGGCTAGGCTACAGAGGAGCCCAGGAGGATGAGGAGGAGCCCAGGAGGATGAAGAAGAGCTCAGGAGTCCAGGAGCCCACCACACCCCACCCCCAGGCTGGATAAGGTGATTCTGATTTTTTGAACAGCTGCAGAAGATTGAGGAAGCATGGCCAGGATGCTAAGACTTTGTCTGTTTGTGGCTTGGTTGAGCCTTGAATTCCTGGGATCAGAAAATGTATAGGTATTTGCATTGAATTGTAGCCTTCTCTGGGAGGGAGAGGGGGGAATAAAAAGTACACAGCAGAAAACAAAAGAAAACTTAGAAGGAAGTAGAGAAAATCTGAGTAGCTTTAAAAGCAATGTGTAGTATTTATTACATAGATTGTCTTGAAATAGAAATTTATTATTTTATACTGAATCCACTCATATTCTGCTGTGTACATAGAAATGTTCTTTTTTGTTTGTCATTTTGTATTTAATTTTAAAATGAATAAAACATTTAAAAATTAGTTGGAAGCTAAATAATCTAATCCTAAAAAATGAATGGATCAAAGAACAAATCATTTAAACAATAATATCATTAAAGAAAATAACAAAGAGACAGCATATAAAATTTATAGAGTCCAGTAAAAGCAGCACTTGGGGGGAAATTTATATCTAAATGCTTACATCAATGAAATAGAGAAAGAGCATACCAATTAATTAGGCGTACAACTAATAAAACTAGAAAAAGAATAAATTATAAATCTGCAATTGAACACCAAATTAGAAATCCTGAAAATCAAACGGGACATTAATAAAATTTAAAGTAAGAAAACCGTTGAACCAATGAACAAAACTAAGAGCTGGTTTTATGGGGGGGAAACCCCACAATAAAACAGGTAAACAATTTGTTAATTTGATTTTTTTAAAAGGAAGAAGAAAACAAATTACCAGCATGAAAACTGAAAAGGGTGAATTCATCACTGCGGAATATGAAGTTAAACAATTGTTAGGAGCTATTTTGCACAGCTACATATATATATATATATATATATATATATATATATATATATATATATATATATATATATATATATATGTGTGTGTGTGTGTGTGTGTATATATGTATAAATCTAACAACCTCAGTGAAATGGATGAATATTTATGAAAATATGAATTGTTCTGATTAAGAAAAGAGTAAATAGAATGCTTAAATAACTCTCTTTTAAAAAGATATTGAGGAAACCATCAATGAGTTCCCTTAGAAAAAATCCTGAGGACCAGATGGATTCATAAGTAAATTGTACCAAATAATTAATTACAAACACTATATAAACTATTTGAAATAATAAGCAAAGAAGTCTTACCAAATTCCTTTTATGATACAAATACGGTACTGATACCTGAACTAGGAAGAGCAAAAGCAAAGGAAAACTATAGACCAATTTTCTTAACTAATATTGATGGAAAAAATTTAAAGTAAAATACTAGCAAGGAAATTGCAGCAGTCTATCACAAGGATCATACACTATGAACAAGTGGAATTTATATTAGGAATGCAGGCCTGGTTCAATATTAGGAAAACTATCAGTGTAATTGACCAAATCAGTAACAAAATCAGAAATCATATGATTATCTCAATAGATGCAGAAAAAGCTTTTGACAAAATATAACACTCATTCCTATTAAAAACTCTAGAAAGCATAATAATAAATGGAGCTTTCTTAAAATGATAAGTAGTATCTATCTAAAATCATGAGCAAACATTATCTGTAATGGAGATAAGCTAGAAGCCTTTCCAGGAAGATCATGGGTGAAGCAGAGATGTCTGTTATCACCACTATTACTCAATGTTGTAATAGAAATGCTAGTTATAATAATAAAAGAAGAAAAAGAAATTGAAGCTATTAGACTAGGCAATGAAGAAACAAACTATCACTCTTTGCAGATGATATGATTGTATACTTAAAGAATCCTAGAGAATCAACTAAGAGACTAGTTGAAATAATAAACAGCTTCAGTAACATTTCAGGATAGATCCATATAAATCAGGAGCATTTCTGTATATTATAGACAAAGTCGAGCAGGAAGAGATAGAATGACAAATTCTATTCGAAATAACTTCAGACAATATAAAATACTTGGGAATCTACCTGCCAAGACAAACTCAGGAATTAAATGAACACAATTAGAAAACACTTTTTACACAAAGACAGATTTAAACAACTGGAGAAATAGTAATCACTCATAGGTAGGCTGAGTGAATATAATAAAAATGATAATTCTACCTAAGTTAATTTACTTATTCAGTGCTGTACCAATAAAACTACCAAAGAATTATTTTTAGAGCTAGAAGAAATACTAACAAATTTCATCTAGAAGAACAAAAGGTCAAAAATATTTAAGGGAATGAATGAAAAAAACATAAAGGAAAGTGACTTAGCAATAGCAGTTCTCAAACTTTATTACAAAAACTATCTGGTATTGGCTAAGAAATAGAGTGGTGAATCAGGGGAATAGATTAGGTACATAATATACATCAGTATTCTAGTTTTTGATGAACCTAAAGATCCAAGATTTTGAGACAGGAAATCACTGATTGATAACAATTGCTGGGAAAACCAGAAAGCAGTTTGGCAGAAACTTAGTAAAGATTATCACACACTGCATATCAACATAAATTAAAAATGGGTACATAATTTAGATATAAAGGGTGATATGAGTAAATTAGGGGAGTATAGAATATTTTACCTGTTATATTTATGGAAAAGGGCAGAATCTATGACCAAATAAGAAACAGAAAGCATTACTGGATGTAAACAGAATAATTGTGATTACAGCAAATTAAAAAAGCTTTTGCACAAATAAAACCAATGTAGCCAAGACTAGAAGGAAAGTCAGAAACTCTATAAACTTTTTGGGAAAATTGGTGAAGGGGGAGTCCTACCAAATTATTTTTATGACACAAATATGGTACTTATACCTAAATTGGGAAGAGCCAAAACAGAGAAAGAAAATTATAGACCAATTTTCCTCATGAGTATTGATGCAAAAATGTTAAATAAAATATTAGCAAAAAGACTACAGCAACTTGTCACAAGAATAATACACTTTAGTCAGGATTTATTCCAGGAATGCAAGGATGGTTCAATATGAGGAAAACCATCAGTGTAATTGATCACATCAACACCAAAACTAGCAGAAACCATATGATTATCTTAGATGCAGAAAAGGCTTTTGACAAAATACAACATTCATTCCTATTAAAAAACACTAGAAAGTATAGGAATAAATGGAGTTTTCCTTAAAATAATGGGTAGTATCTATTTAAAGCCATCAGCAAGTATTATATGTAATGGGGATAAACTAGAAGCATTTCCAGTAAGATCAGGGGTGAAACAAGGATGGCCACTATCATCCCTCTTATTCAATCTGGTACTTGAAATGTTAACAGTAGCAATTAGAGAAGAAAAAGAAATTGAAAAAATCAAATTAGGCAAAGAAGAGACTAAGCTATCACTCTTTGCTTTATCCTTTGGTTCTAACAGATATAAGCAAGTTTTTTCCCCGCACGATTTCTTCAAATGTGATATCTAGGCTATTTTATTGGTTGTAGCTTTCAAGTAGTCCAATAATTGTTAAAATATATCCTTTTGTTCTGTTTTCTAAGTCAGTTATTTTTATAAGAGATAATTTATTTTTATCCATCTTTTAACTTTGCTTTAATATTCTTTGTTGTTTCAAGAAAGAATTAATTTTTATTTGGTCCATTTTCAATTTCTTTTTTTGTTTAATTAAATTTTATGTTTATTTTTAGTTTACAACATTCATTTCCACAAGATTTTAAGTGACAAATTTTCTCCTTGTCTTTCCCCTACCCACCACCCCAAAACAGTGATCCCACTGAATACAATCTGCTCCCTCCTACATCTTCCCCCATGCCCCTTCCGACTTTCCAGTAGGGTAAGATGAATCTCCATACCCCAGTTCCTGTATATCTTATTTCCCAGTTGCATGTAAAATAATAATAATTATTATAATAAATTTTTTTAAACATTTCATTTTAAAACTTTGAATTCCAGATTCTTTCCCTTCTTCCCTCATCACTCACCCTTACTGAGAAGATAAGGAATTCAATATAGGTTGTAGATGTGTAGTTATGCAAAACATTTCCATAGTGGCTATATTGTAAGAGACTAACTATATTTCCCTCCATCCTATCCTGCCCCCCACTTGTTCTATTTTCTGCTTTGACCCTGTCCCTTTTCAAAAGTGTGCGGTTCTAACTACCCTCCCCTCAATCTGCCCTCCCTTCTGTCATCCCCCCTCTTATCGCCTTTCCCCCTACTTTCCTGTAGGGTTAGATACCCAATTTAGTGTGTATGTTATTCCCTCCTTAAGCCAAATTCAGTGAGAGTAAGGTTGACCCATTCCCTTTTGCCTTCCTGTTATTCCCCTCCATTGTAACAGTTTTCCCTTGCCTCTTTTATATGAGATAATTTACCCTATTCTCTCTTTCCATATCTCCTCTCATTATATTTGTCTCTCACCTCTTAATTTTATTTTTTAAATATCAACCCTTCCTATTCAATTGATCTCTGTCTATGTATACCTGTATACATATATACACACACTCATATATGTATTCATACGCACATATACCCTTCTATATAGACATATATATATGTATACAGATATATACATTTATATTCCCTTCAACTATCCTCTTACTGAGAAAAGTTTCATAAGTTACAATTATCATTTTTCCATGTAGCAATATGAATAGTTCAACTTTGATAAGTTCCTTATGATTTCTTTTCCCTGTTTACCTTCTCATGCTTCAATTGCTTCTTATATTTGAATGGCAAATTTTCTATTCAGCTCTGTTTTTTTCATCAAGAATGCTTGAAATTCCTTTATTTCATTGAATGACCATATTTTCCCCTGAAACATTATACTCATTTTCGGTGGGTAGGTGATTTTTGGTTTTAATCCTAGCTCCTTTGACCTCCGGAATATCATATTCCAAGCCCTTCGGTCCCTTAATGTAGAAGCTGCTAGATCCTATGTTATCCTGATTGTGGTTCCACAGTATTAAAATTGTTTCTTCTTGGCTGCTTGTAATATTTTCTGCTAGATCTGGGAACTCTGGAACCTGGTTATGATATTCCTAGGAGTTTTCTTTTGGGGATCTTTTTCAAGAGGTGATTGGTGAATTCTTTCAACTTCTATTTTACCCTCTGGTTCTAGAATATCAGGGCAATTTTCCTTGAGAATTTCTTGAAGGATAATTTCTAGGTTCTTTTTTTGATCATGGCTTTCAGGTAGTTCAGTAATTTTTATATGATCTCTCCTGGATCCATTTTCCAGGTCAGTGGTTTTTGCAGTGAGATATTTCACACTGCCTTCTATTTTTTCATTTGTTTGGATCTGTTTAATAGTATCTTGATTTCTCATAAAGTCATTAGCTTCCATTTGCTCCATTTTAATTCTGAAGCAATTATTCTCTTCAGTGAGCTTTTGAAATTCTTTTTCCATCTGGCAAATGTGACTTTTTAAGGCATTCTTCTCCTTATTGGCTTTTTGGGCCTCTTTTGCCATTTGAGTTAGTCTATTTTTTAAGGTGTTATTTTCTTCAGTCAGATTGTTGACTCTCTTTTCATGATTTTCTTGCATCATTCTCATTTCTCTTCAAAATTTTTCTTCTACTTCTCTTACTTAATTTTCAGAATCCCTCTTGAGCTCCTCCATGGCCTGTAATCAGTTCATATTTTTTAAAAATTAAATTGGTTTGTTTACTTTTAGTTTACAACATTCAGTTCCACAGTCCCTTGAGTTTCAGATTTTCTTCTCCTTCCTCTCCCCACCCCCCATCATGGCGGTGTGCACTCGGATACAGGATCTACAAATATTTTCCCATTAATCATTAGCCAGGTCGTAAAGAAGGATTGTAACTGATGGAATGATCAGTGGGAAAGAGGAAACAAAACAAAACAAGAAAAAGAAACAGAGCAAGTAGTTTGTTTCACTCTGCATTCAAACTCTGCATCTCTTTCTCTGGATGTGGATGTCTCTTTCAATCATGAGTCTTTTGGAGTTGTCTTATAGCATTATATTGCTGAGAGGAGCCCAGTCTATTGAAGTCAGTCATCACACATACATTGTGTCTGTGATTGTGTACAAATTTCTCCTGGTTCTGCTCTTCTCACTCAGTATCAGTTTATGTAAGTCTCTCCAGGTTATTATTATTATTTTTTTTT
>JAQQSU010015846.1:0-11075 GCA_028627135.1 Pseudochirops cupreus
ATTATTATTATTGACTACATCCAACTGGAACTTGAGATACACAGGCACTGCAGTTGGGAGATCCATCCTGCCCTACCAAAAAGTGACATAGGAGAGAATAGACTGGGGGAGGGGGGAAACACTGGGATGGCTGTTTTGGGGTGGTGGGCGGGGGAAAGACGGGAAGAAAATATGTAACTCAAAAAAAATTCAATTAAAAAAAAAAGAGTCGTTCGACCCTCAAAGGGGTCACGACCCACAGGTTGAGAACCACTGACATAGTGAGTTGGGTAAAATCAATATGAATACCAGTCATTTTCCAATTGATGAATGGCCAAAGTATATAAACAGCAGAAGAAATTAAAGCTATCTATAGTCATATGAAAAAACACTCTAAATCACTATTGATTAGAGAAATGCAAATTAAAACAAGTCTGAGGTACCATCTCACACCTATCATATTGGCAAATATGACAGAAAAGGAAAATGATAAATGTAAAAAAAAAAAAGAAAGAAAATTCTGTTTTAGGAAGATGTATCTGAGGGAGTGTGATAACAATAGTAATGAGCGCAAAAGTGGTATTCATAGCATTTGCATAGTGTTTTAAGATTTGCACAAATATTATCTACTTTAATCCTCACAAAAACCCTGGGAGGTAGGTGCTCTTATTATCCTACATTTGAGATGAGGAAATTGAGGCAGAAAGAGGAACAAAGGAAAAGAGCATTTATCAAGGAGCTCTTGAAATACAACTTCCCCCACAGCAAAGCAAAGCAAACAAACAAAAACATGGACTAACACTCTGCAAAGCTAAATGCCATCCTACAGAGGAAAAAAATAACTTTAATGGAATTGAGGACTTTTAATAATTTCTAACAAAAAGACTAGACGTGAGTAGGGACTTTGAATGCAAGCATAAGACTTGAAACCTAGAAAAGTAAATATACTTAAGCAATTGGAAGGGGCCATATGATGTAGTGCTAACAGTCTAATAGAGGAAGAAAATACAACTATACCTTCAGGACCTTGATGTTTTCAAACGCATTAGGAGAGTTAAGTAAGAAAAACAGAGGATGTTGGGGATAGATTGGCTCTTTTCTGAGGATTTTGGAGGGGAAAGAAAAGAGAAGGTAAAAAGGAATATATTCACATAGAAAGGAGAAAGCAGAGATTGGAACATAGTGCAGTGGGACTATAAACTTCCCTGTCCTGGACATTATTCCCTTCTTAATGCAGTTAAGATTGCATTAATTTTCTTAGCTGCCATATCACATTGTGGAACTGAGTTTTCATTGTATCCAAAAGTCCCATTTTTTTTTTTTTAGATTAACTGGTGCCTACCCATACCACCTCAATTTTCTATGTCTGAAGTTGATTTTTTAAACTCAAGTGTATTTCTCTTTATTAGATTTTTATTTTACTTGGGTTAGCATGAAGTGTCCTATCCTGTCAAAGTGTTTCTGAATCCTGACTCTGTGATCCAGGGTCTTGGCTAGCTCTCTGAACTTTGTGCATTTTCCCAAATTTGATAAGTGTGTCATCTCTGCCTTTACCCAACTTAATGATAAAAATTGTTAAACAACACAGATCTCTGGGGCATTCCACCAGACACATATTTCCAATACGATAACCAACAGTTACAGACTACTCTATGGATAAGAGTATAGCGTAAAAGCTGCAGTCTTTGGGCCACATGTAGCCCTCTAGGTCCTCAAGTGTGACCCTTTGAGTCCAAGTTTTACAAAACAAATCCTTTTATTAAGGGGATTTGTACTGTGAAGTTCAGATTCAGTCGCACTTGAGGACCTAGAGGGTCACATGTGGCCTTGAGGCCACAGGTTCCCAATCCTTGGATAAGACCATCCAACCAGTTCCAACTCCACTCAGTTTTCCATTGTCCATCCCAACCTTTTCTTTTCTATTAAAAAAACAAGCACATGAGACTTTATAAAAGAACTAGTCTCGTTCTTAGAAAGAGGAAAACCTGTATTCATGTCACACATCTAACATGTACTGGCTGTAAAGCATTTAACCTCTCCATGTCCTAGATAACTCTCTAAAACTATGCTAGGTGGCACAGTGGATAGAGCATTGGTTTTAGAATCAGGAAGACTCATTTTCACAAGTTCAAATCCAGCCTCAGACACTTACTAGTTACGTGACCATGGGCACAAACCTCTGTTTGCCTCAGTTTCCTCAACTGGAAATGGGGCTAATAACAGAACCTACGTTTTAGAGTGAGGATCAAATGAGTATTTAGTAATTGCTCATTTTCTTTTTTCCTATCAGCTTATCAAAAGAAGAAATGAGGTTAGTTGGATTTGACTTATTCTTGATGAAACCATGCTGACTCTGTGATCATCTTATCCTTGTTTGCATGTTCACTAAACATCCCTTTAGCAGTATTTCCCAGAATTTTGTCAAGAATCAAAATTAAGCTTGCTATTCTAGAGTCTTCAGACTCCGTTTTCTTCCTCTTTCTTTTTTTTTGTACATTAGCACATTTGCCTTCCCCTTCTTCCCAACTCTTTAAAGTTTAATCTGCATTTTTAACATTTCTCTCATCACTTTCTATAGTCTAGACAATAAACAAAACAATAAACCAAGTCCTAATTTGGAGCGTTTGCCAATATCTGAGGTGTAAATGCTTCCCCTGAAGACTGAACAAGCAGCTCCCTGGCAGAAGCTGCCTTTAGCACATCTGTCTGGCTGAAATCCTCCACTCCCCCAACTTGTCTAGTCATTTAGGTTCACAACTTTGAAATAATCCTTGACTCTGTCCTTTCTCATATTTTTCCATGTCTAATCAGTTGCCAAATTTTATTGATTTCACCTCCACAAATTCTCTTTCATCAACCCCCTTTCTTCCACATCTGTAGTCAGTCTCTCTCTCTCTCTCTCTCTCTCTCTCTCTCTCTCTCTCTCTCTCTCTCTCTCTCTCTCTCTATCTCTCATTAGATATAAGAACTACCAGGGGAAGCTAGGGGCACAGTGGATAGAGCCCCAGCCCTGGAGTCAGGAGGATGCAAATCTGGCCTCAGACACTTACTAGCTATGTGACCCTAAATAAGTCACTTAACCCCAATTTCCCTCAAAAAAAAGAAAGAAAAGAATTGTACTCTAGCCCCTGCTCTGTCACTTATTAGCTGTTTACCCTTAAGCAAACAATTTGCTCTCTCTGAGCCTCAGTTTTCTCATCTATAAAATGGTAATAATAGCATAACCAAGTAGCTTTACCTCCCTGATCCTGAATGTATCTTGTGACAGAAAAGACATGGAAGGAACACTGTATTTGGAGTCACTTTGAATAGTCTTTATTTATACGTGAAATTTACTTAATCTTGGAATTCTGTTGTGTCCAGGATAAAATACAAAATCCTTATCCTGGCATTTAAAGGTCTTTCACAAACTGGATGTCACTGATTTTCCAGTCTTAATTAAGTGTACTTCTCATTCTACTCAATCTGCCCTGCAGGCTGTTCCCTGTAGATGACATTTCATCTTTCAACTCTAAGAAGTGGCACAAGTGGATTGTCAAGTGAGAATTTAGCTTCCATTTGCAACTCCCTCTCCACCTCATAGACTTGCTAACTTCCTGCAATGGTTAGCTCAGGTATTACTTTTTTTTTTGAGGGGGGAAGGCAAGGCAATTGGGGTTGAGTGACTTGCCCAAGGACACACAGCTAGTAAGTGTGTCAAGTGTCTGAGGTCGGATTTTAACTCAGGTCCTCCTGACTCCAGGGCAGGTGCTCTATTCACTGCACCACCTAGCCACCCCCCAGGTATTACCTCATACTCAAGACTTTCCCAAACTACCAAGCTGTTAGCATGTTAGCATTCACTCTCTCCCTCCCTCCCTCCCACCCTCCCTTTTTCTCCCTCTCCGTCCCTCTCTCTCTCTCTCAAATTGCTTTGAAAACAAAAGAGATGAGTGTGGTCCTGTGGGAATAATGGAGAGATCATTAAATTCAACTCCAGCTGAGCCCGAGAATGAATGCTAAGGAAAAGAGTAAGAGATATTTTTAGCTATTTGGGGAGAAAGAATAAAATAAAAGAAGAAATAGGATAAGTGCTTGGATAATAATGGAAGATGGTGAGAAGGCAGAATTACTCAAATATTAGTTTGCTCCTTTTCTCTAACAGGAAGAGTGACTTTCAGATTGTGATTGACAGGATGAAAATTGTCAACAGGGAAATGAAATCCAAATTAAATGAGTCAATAGCAGGAGAAGACCTAGCTGTCTGTGGGAGTAGAAGGAGTAGTGAACTTTAAGAACAGGTCAGTCTTGGGGCGGCTAGGTGGCACAGTGAATAGAGCACTGGCCCTGGAGGACCTGAGTTCAAATCCGGCCTCAGGTACTTAACACAAAAACTAGCTGTGTGTGTGACCTTGGGCAAGTCACTTAACCCCAGTTGCCCTGCCTTCCCCCCTCCAAAAAGCAAAAAAAAAAAAAAAAAAAAAGAATAGGCCAGTCTTGGGTTCATATTCTTATCTAAAGTCTATAGACTTTACTTGTCTTGTGACATTGGCTAAATCAATTCACTTCTCTAACCCTCAGGTTCCTCATCTTTAAAATGGGTACAACAACATTTGCAACATCTAGCTCACAGAGTTGTCCTAGCCAAGGTCACAAAGCAAGTAAAGGCTAAAGGCAATCATTTGAACCCAAGTCTGGCCTGTTTTCAAGCTCCCTAGTCATCCTACCCCACTGATATCTTCCCTTTTTTGGATCCTGTTGGGCAGTTTAGTGAGTCTATGGACCCCTTCTCTGAATTATGTTTTTAAATGTATAAAATGTAATCTAGAGTATGACAAAGGAAACCAAATATGTTGAAATGTAGTTATCAAAATATTTATTAAAGAATCAAGTTGATAGTTTAAGGACCCTTGAGCTAATCCAACCATCCCATTTTTATAGATGGGGTACATAAAGGACCAGAAGGCCATGGTTCTTGGGGACTAGGAAAAGGGAATGAAAGTACAAATTATTAAAATAATTACTGGAGAGAAAACACCTCTGCCTTGCCTTCCTCTTTAGAAAAGTGCCAATATTCCTCTTCTAGTAGGAGATCACGAGGCCAGACCCCAGGTTTCTAGGGAAGAGATGACCAGGGGAGGTCCAGCCTGAGAGACCAATCCAAGTTCCCCCTCTTTTAAGCTGACACATTGAGGAGAACTTCTGGATCTTTTACCTTTCAAACTGTTCTTTTTTCAAGGACTACTTACATGCAGGAGCCATAGAGAAAGAAGGGAGGGCCACTGGTGACTCATGAGCTGTGATCTATAGTGACCACCTGATCCTGCAAATATCATCCCCCTAGTCATGCTTTTTGAGTCAGAATTAAGAAGAGCCCCCAGGGATCTAGACTTAAATGAACACATTGCTAGTTAAGTGTATGTATAGTCACCATCCTTTCTGGGCATTGTGAATGTTGATTTGTAGGTATTTGTTATACCTGCCAGCCCTAGCTGAGCAGAGAGGAGTATGCTACAAAGCATTCATGAACAGGATCCTATAAGACCAGGTGACATTTTTGAAGGATGACCAAAGCGGCTGCAGAAAGTTCAATGCTGATGCTTCATTGTGGTTCTGCTTTCATGAAAGCTATGACAGTGGAAGAAAATCTCTGGTAGCTTATGACAGGTTAGAAAAGTTTTGGAGAAGAGGCTAGTGATGGATTGCTTGTCTGTTTTCCAAGGACTGAGGATCCCAAAGACCATCTATTAAGGCACAGGAGGTTAGGGAGGAGGAGGGGTGTAATAGCATCAAAGAAGGTAGGACCTACACTAATGAAATTACGGATCTTGTGAATGACAAAATTTTAACAGCTGAAGGAATACTCACTTTGGAGCTAGGAGATCTGCTTCCCCATTCTGGTTCAGTCACTAACTTGTTGGGTGATTTCTACCAAGTCTCTTGGCCTCTCTAGGTCCTATTTGCTTCATATGTAAGTGAAAATACTTTCTTATTATCCTAACTACATGACTTCTATTCCATAGGATTCTGTATCCATCAAACTGATTACATACAGAAATTTGGTCATATGCCATAGGACATTGATCCTGGCATTTGGAACTGGAAGGAACCTTGGAGGTCATATGGGCTAATCCTTTCATTTTATAGAGAACGAAACTTCATAAGTACCAGCCAGAGGAGGAATGTCTAGACAGCAATTTGTCTGCAAGATACCAAGGTTTTAGTGCACTGAAAGCTTCCCATGCATGAGTCAGTGGCATGATATGACAGGCAAGAAAACTAATGAGAGCCTTGGCTACATTAAGAGGGTTATGACTTCCAGGAATGAGAAGGGGATAATCCCCTGTCAGGCCATATCTGGAGTATTGTATTTATTTCTGGATGCCACGTTTTAGGAAGGACTTTGATAAGCTCCATAGTGTCCAGATGGGATCAAACAGGATAGCAAATAGCCTTGAGCTCATGCAGATGAATTAAAGGCCTTAGAGACATTTAGCCTGGTATGGGGGGGGGGGGAGGTAAAATGAAATAAATGTTTTCACCACTTGAAAGGCCATCACCTGGAAGAAGAATTGGATTTGACCTGCTTTCTTTTAAAGGATAGAACTAGAATCAATTGGTGGAGTTTATAAAGAGGCAAATATAGGGTTGACATCAGAGAAAAACTTGCTAACAATGAGAACTCTTCCAAAGTGGGATGGGCTGCCTGGGGAGGTAGTGAGTAGACTTCAAGCAATGGCTGAACTTGTCTGAACTGCTACAAAGGAAAAGTTTTTCAAGTATGGATTGGGCTAGATAACATCAGAGATCTCTTTTTACTTCAAAATTCTCTGATTAAAATTCTACAAAACTGAGGTTCATGGGAAGGAAGAGACTTGCCCAAGGTTACTCAGTATGGAACATTCATTACAAAAATAGATGTTTATGTACACAAATATTTATAGCAGCTCTTTTAGTGGTGGCAAAGAACTGGAAATTGAAGAGATGCCCATCAATTGAGAAATGGCTGAACAAGTTGTGGTATATGAATGCAATGGAATACTATTGTGCTATAAGCAATGATGACTAAGTGGACTTCAGAAAAAATCTGGAAAGACTTAAATGAACTGATGCTGAGTAAAGGAAGCAGAACCAGGAGAACATTGTGCACAGTTACAGCCACATTGTGCAATGACTAGCTTTGATGGACTTAATTATTCTCAGCAATGCAAGGTTCTAAGACAACTCCAAAAGATTCATGCTGGAAAATGCCATCCACATCCAGAGAAAGAATTATGGAGTCTGAATGCAGATCGAAGTATACTATTTGCTCTCTATCTCTTTCATTTCATTTTGTTCCTTCTTTCTTGTAGTTCATTCCATTTGTTATAATTCTTCTTTGCAACATGACTAATGTGAAAATATTTTTAATGTGAATGTATATGTAGAGCCTATATCAGATTGCATGCCATCTTGGGGAGGGGGAGGGAAGAGAAAGGGAGAAAATTTGAAACTCAAAAGCTTGTGGAACTGAATATTGTACACTAAACATAAATAAATAATTTTTTTAAAGTAGATGTTTATTACCACCCTGTTGAGTATGTAAGGTACTTTATATAATGCTATCTCATTTAACATTCTTCAATAATCACATAGAGAGTACTTCAGATGTTATTATCCCCATTTTAAAGATAAGAAAATTGAGGCTCAGACTTGCCCATGATGATATGTGACAGAATCAGGATTTGAACTCAGGATTTCCCAGCTTCAGGTTCAGCACAATATCCACCATGGCAAACTGCTTTCTAAGGATAAATGGTTCTGTTAAACACCCAAGACAGAACTATGGGAAAACTAGAATTAAATATTCTTTATGAAACCTGTTTCTTGACTCTGTATGACTGGTATGTCACTTGTCTCACTAACCTGTGTCATTCTGTGAATTTTTTTCCAGGTCAGAATCACAAAGTCCCTTGGTTACAGCTGTAGAAGACAACCTTTGGCCAAAATTGAATTAAAATTGGGGCATATAAACTACTGCACTTCAAATATTAATTGAATTGATAATAGGAATGGCTAGCTCAAACTTGCCTTCTTAAGTCACAGTCATACAGAATTCTACAGTTTACTAAGAGCTTGCCAGAATAAGAAGCCAAATGGAATGGAAACACATTCATTTTACAAGAGGTGGAACTAAGTCTCAAAGGCTTTAAATGACTTAAGTCAAGGTCTCATAGGTCTCATAGCAAGTAGGACTATGGCCAGTAGTCCCATAGCAGGACAATAACTCAGCCCCAAGTTTTTGGACCCATGTTGTCAACCTTTTCCACCAGATGCTATTAGGCCACTTCTCTGAAAATCAAGTAAAACCCTTGTGTGATTTCAAAAGAGCTGCCTCAGTAATAGAGGAAATTCCCTTTGTCTGTCGGAAGTGTATTTCACTTGGCTCTCTAAAAGATAGAAAAGTGGACAGTAGAAGGAGCTGTCATACTGGTTGCTATAAGGGTCAGTATGTGTCAATTTAGGACCTTTTGCAGAGCTGATGAGGATAGTGGAGGCACATTCATAATTTTTATCATCAATTGAATAACAATTACAAATTTACATAGCACTTTAAGGTATGCAAAATGTTTTGCATAGATAATATTTTATTTCATCCTCACAACAACTTTGTGAGGCAAGTACTAATATTATTCCCATTGAGGAAATTGAGAATGGAAGGGTTGAAATGATTTGGCTGGAGTCATCTAGTCAGAAAGTGAGATGGGATTCAAGCAGCATCTTCCTGACTCCGAGTCCAGCACTCTATCCATGGTGCTGGCAATTAACACCAAGGAAAGGAATAGAGAACCCCTCATAGTGATGATGTTACCAAGGAGAAGCAATATCCAGTCATGGAGAAAATGATAAATGCTGAGCAATTGTACCTTTATATATCAACACTGGGGCCTTTGTGCTGAGATTGGAAGGGCATTAGCATGGTCGCCTGGGTCAAAAACTCGTACCCTAATTGGTTGGCATTTTGCTGTCTTGGATTAAGGTAGTATCATCAACAGTATTTCCTTATCAAAACAAACATATTCTTAGTATGGTGGTCATGTTACAGACACCCAAAAATAATAAAGGTTACAAAGGAATAGATGGCAATATGACCTGTCACTATTTCCTGCAAAAGATTAACCAGAGTAAAGCAATAGACACAATAAAGAAGCCCAAAGAGTAAAAAAACAAACAAATAAATAAAAAACCCTAAACTAAAATCCATTTAATCTCCTTCTCAAGAAGAGGAGATGGGGAAGGTAAAGCAAGAGCAGTTTAGCATATAAACTCATTTACAAAATATTTCAAAGGAGATGGAAGAAGATGACAAGAAATATTGTTATTTAAAACAGAAAATTTGATGGAAGGGAAAATATATCTGCAAAGGACAGACTCATCCATAAGACTCAAATAAGCCAGATCACCCAGCCTTTCCTAATTCATCTTAATCTCAGTGCTTTCCCTGTATTTTTTCCAATTTATCTTGTATGTAACTCATTTGTTCATAACTGTTTTCATGTTGTTTTCCATTAGCTCCTCAAAGGCAGAGATTATCTTCCTCTTTCTTTATACGTCCAACACGGTGCCTGACACATAGTAGGCACTTAATAAATGTTGATAGGCTGACTGATCCAGACAATAGACCACAACTGAACAGAAGAAAGAGAGCTAGATTGTATTTGAGGAATTTAGTAGCATTTTGAATTATTCCAATCTGCTTGCTATATTCTAAATCCAATTTTAAAAACCTACTAATATCCTTTGAGCAATGCCATATGTCTATAAATCATGAAATACCCCAATTTCCAAAGAATAAAATTCTCAGGTGACCAAAACTAAAGGTGAAATGTATAGCAAGCCTAAGCATATTCCTTATTATTAAGTTCATAAAAGAGGATGTGAAAAAGATATCATTCGACAAATGTGTGTTCAGAAAGGGAAATGGGTCCAATATATAACAAGGGCAAGTGATAAAAGACACAAAGTGTGAATACTGCATTAGTACCTACAGAATGCTAAAGAGCTAGAAGAAAGCCTTTGGAAATTAGGCAGGCTCCTTATAGAAGATGGAGGAGAGGTCAAATACAAGACTTGTACAGAATGACAAGATGTGGATGAGTTGTAATCAGCATTAATATTAGCATCCTTTAGAGTCAGTTGATCTCATTCTGAAGCCCAGCTCTGCCATTCATGTTTGGTGCTTTACCCCTGGGTCTCAGGTTCTTCATTTATTCAGGTGGTTGGACAAATGACCTCAAAGATCTCTTTTAGCTCTGATATTTTAACAATTTCATCAATATTTCATACAATCTCCTGACTTAACACAATTTCAAGTCAATTTCCTTCTACTTTACTTTTAGGGACCTGTTATAATATAATAAAATACAAAAATACATCCCTGTTTTAGGAAAACTTATGTGTATCTATCATTAGGACAACAGGATGCAAAGATCCCTTGAGAAAACATGTAACATTGATCTCCTCACCTTTACTTTTTTTTACATAATCTAATATTTTTAAATAAAAGAATGACTTCATGCCTCCTACGTATATCTAATATTTTTTCTTGATTTGTTTATTTATTTTTAGTTTACAAGATTCAGTTCCAGAGTCCCTTGAGTTTAAAGTTTTCTCCCCTCCCACCACGGCGGCATGCAGTGAAGTATAGAATCTGCAAATACTTTCACGGCGGACATTAATCTGGTTGTATAGAATGGTTGTAACCAATGGAGTGAACAATGGAAAAAAGGAAACAAAACCAAACACGGAAAAGAGGGAAAGCATGTAGGTTGCTTGAGTATCCATTTAAACTCTGTTCTTTCTAGATCTTTCTCTGAATGTAAGTATCTCCTTCCATCCTGAGACTTGTATAGTTGTCTTATAGCTGTGAATTGCTGAGAAGAGTCCAGTTTATCAAGGTTGGTCATCACACATATGATGTGTCTGTGATTGTGTACACGTTTCTCCTGGTTCTGCTCTTCTCACTTAGCATCAGTTTATATAAGCCTCTCCAGGTAAATATAAAGTCATCTCATCCCCATTTCTTATAGCACAATAGTATTCCATTACATTCATATACCACAACTTGTTTAGCCATT
>JAQQSU010015848.1:0-11074 GCA_028627135.1 Pseudochirops cupreus
ATAAAGACGCCTGGCCTCTAGGCAGTGGGGCAGGAAACTTCTATGCCTTGTGGCTCTTCTTGGAAACAATCAGCCTGGGATGAGCTGGTCAATGGCTCCTCTGACCCAGCACCCAACCCAACAATTGTGGTGAGGAAACACACACACACATACACACACACAATACCCATTTCCTCGTAATTCTGCAGTTTAATCCAAGGAAGGAATGAGGAGGGGAGGCTCGGGCAGGTTTCTACATCTGGGGCAAGCAGTGCCTGAAGGTGGAATTTGGTGCCTCCTTACTGGGACTGGTGCGTTCATGCTAAAAATAGCAGCGAGGGGCAAGGTGCTGGCCTGCCTCCACCTGGGAACAAGAGAAGAGCCATGACAGTCAGCCTCCAACCACAGGCTGGTCTTTAGCTTTCTTAGGACCTGAGGGAAGGGAGCTGGAACAGGTCATTGGCTCAGCATCATCCCTGAAGCCTGACGCACAAGCTGTGTAAAAACCTTATCAATTCTCCCTCCATGCCCCCTTCCTCTCTTTACATAGCCACCAGTTCCACACAGCCTCAACCTGGACTAGGAGCCTCAAGTCTCCTCACTGGCCTCCCTACCTCACGTATGCTCTCTCGAGCTCAGCCCCACGTCACTCCCCTGTCCAATAAATTCCAGGGGCTCCCTATTCCATCTGGCTCAAGTATAAATCCTGTGATTGGCCTTTGAAGCCTTTCTGCCTGTCCAGGCTTCATATAGATTCCTCCCTTCCATGCATTCCGCCATCCAGAGACACTAGCCTCCTTTCTGTCCCATCCTTCTACCTTAGCACTGAATGTTCCCTTGCCTGCAATGCTCAACTGCTGCTGGAAACCTGACTTCCTTCAAGGTTCTCCTCAAAAGTAACCTTCAGACCTCCTCCCTCCCCCCAGCTAGTTTTGCGCTCCCTCAAGTTAGCTGGCATCTATTCTGCATGTTGTTGTTATTATTCAGGCATTTCAGTCGTGTCTGACTCTCTGTGACTCCATCTGTGGTTTTCTTGGCAGAGACACTGGAGCAGTTTGCCATTTCCTTCTCCAGCTCATTTTACAGATGAGGAAACTGAGTCAGAGTTAAGTGACTTGCCCAGGGTCACACAGCTAGTAACTATCTGAGGTCATATTCGAACTCAGGGAGATGAGTCATCCTGACTCTAGGGTAGATGCTATGTGCACTGGGGAGCCCCCTGGCTGCCCCCCTTTGTATACAATAGCACATGTATGAGCTCTCCTTGAGGGCATGCACTCTCTCTTTGGAGTTCTGGAGAGTGGCCTGAGTCACTGAGAAGCTAAGTAACTTGTCCAGGGTGACATAGACAGCATGTCATGCCTCCAAAATCTAGAGATGGAAGGGACACTCTGGGCCACTTCGTCTAACCACCCCATTCTACAGATGAGAAAACTGAGGTCTAGCCAGTGAAATAACCCACCTGAAGTCTCAGGAAGAAAGCGTCCAGAGGGACCTGAACTCAGGGTCAGCCCAGGCTTTGCATCATCCTACGCTGTCGTGCCAGAAGCCGCATTCAAACTCAGGCTCTCCTGCCTCTGAGGCCAGCCCCTCAACGCCCTCATCATTCTGCTGCTCACACCTTGTCCTTAACAGGTGTTCGCTGCTGGTGGAATTCAGCCTGAGGACACCTGGTGCTCTTTATGATGGTGTCCTTATCCCCTCTCCAGCCACGGCCTCGGAAGCCAGCAAGCCGGGATCCAGACCCGGGCCGCGGCCTTTGACACCCCCTGGGCGGGCACCTGCTTGACAGCTGTGGCTATAGCTGGGGAGGCTGGGAACCAAGTGAAGACCATAAACAATGACCAGATTTCAAATATGAATCTGATTTATCTGACATTAGAAGACGCCCACAGGGGAGGAGTTGGATAAATATAATTAAGGTGCCAACGGCTTTCTCAGAAAACACGGGGAATACCCACGGGCATCCTGGAGGTAAAGCCCCCTGCACGTGGTGAGTATGGGAAGTGACTGGTGGAGCACTCTCATTTGTAGAATTCAGAAGATGCTGAGTTTGTGCGTGTTGTCTGTGCTGCCCTCACGGACACATCTACATTCGTCTTTGGTGTGTGAATTGTGTGTGGTTTCCTTTGTGCTTGTACATTCTGGGTGCGTTAGTCTGCATTTGTGTGCTTACCCAATCCCACCTAGCCAGTCACCTCTTCCTTACAAAGGCCCATAGATTTTGAGTCTCCTTGTTTGGGATCCAAAACCTGGGGAGTCTCTTACTTGGCTCTTGGAAGAGCCTCTGAGCGTGTGCATTTGTCTGAATGTGTGCCTTTCTTGCTGTACGTACACCCATGTATCCGTGACCCATGTTCTCTGTCTATCCCTCTCTGGGCAGTCCTTGGTCTCTGCCCCTGCCCCAGCCAGCTTCCTACCAGCACTATGCCTTCTCCTTCCCGGTGTCTCCTGGCAGTGGCCCACAGCCTGTCACGTTCATCCCCCAGGGGTTTGAGTGGCTTTCAGCAAGAACCCAAATATTTCACTATCCAGGTTTCTTCCCCTGAAAACCAGCATTATCTCCTCATCACTTGGCTTTTAGTGAAACTTGCCTTGGGAAAGCAATCTGCCTTATGGGGGAAGTGAGGCACGCAGGGGCTCCCAAAAGCTTGTATCAGGAGCAGGTAGGAGAAAGCGCTCCTGGGAGGTGTGGATCACCTCCAGGAGGGTCCTAACTGTCAGCAGAGCTCTGTGCCTGGAGGTGGAATTCATTTTATTGCCATGAATGATCAACGTTTCCTTCCCACCATCATTTTCTTTTATCTGCTGGGAACTAAGAAAATTGAGCTCTTCAGAAGGGCTTTTTCCTGTGTAGTTGGATAATTGGATCACAGATTCAGGGCTCAAAAGAAACCTGAAGCTATCTGGGCTATCCCCTTCAGTAATTGAGGCTCGGAGATGTGCCCAAGGTCACATGGGAGGTATTCGAATCAAGATTTGAACTCAGGTTCTCTTCTAACTCCCAAGTCACCTGTTGTTCTCTCTGTTGGCCACAATGAAATTCAGTTCAGCCCCAGTTTAAGAAATCAAAGTTTCAGCAAGACATTCATTGAGATCATTCAGTCTAAAACTTTGATGTAGCAGAAAAGGCAGCTGAGGCACAGAGGGGTTATATGACTCGTCGGAGATCAATCAGAAATACGGACATTCTGCTTTGTCTCGTTCCCTGTCTTAGAATGTAGGCTTTTTAAGGAGGGATTGTTTCCTTCTGTGCCCTTGTATCCCCAGCACCAGGGCCTGGCACAGAGTAGATGTTTAGTAAATCTTGTTGATTAATTGATGGTGACAGTCCCAGGAATACTCTCCCGGAGCAGGGTCTGTACTATCTCTCAACTCTAACATTCTATGAATTTATGAAATCAGGCTGTTGTGGGAAAAGGATCACTTCTGTCACAGAACATCAGCATGAGGTGGCCCCTCAGAGGCCACCTTGTCAAAACCACACTTGGCTTCCGACCCCCTCTATAAAGGATGTGACAAGCTGTTGTCCAGCTTTCTGGATAGCCCTGCACAATGAGAACCCCAGCACCTCCGGGGGCAGCCCAGGCCACGTGGGGACATCATTAGGAATACCTTTCTGACATTGAACCTCGATGTCCATCATGGCAGCTCGTCTTCCTTGATCCCAGTCCTACATATCTAATCTCTCACTCACATGACAGTCTGAATATTTTAAGCCAGCTTTCATTTCTCCTTCCTCCCCAATGTGTCTTCTCTTCTTGCATAGATCTCTTTAGTTCTGCCACTGGATGCCATCCTTATGTGGCATGAACTGTAGACCCTGCAGCATCCTCAGTGCTCTGCCCTATGTACTCTCCAGCTAAAAATCATGATGAAGATGAGGGGGAGGATAGGTATCAAATACCATTGTGACAGAAGTGATTTGGGGTGTTTTTTTAAAAACTGTAGAAAGTTATTGGAAGATCACAATATGTCTACTCACTCCATACCCACTAGAAAACCAAGTTCCATACCACCTACAGGCAAGCTACAAGAAAAATGCAGAAAGTGATCAGAAAGCAAAACGACATCAAAAATTTTAAATTCCCTATAGTTAAGCTAAGCACCGGACATACCAAGAAAGGCACGAACAGTCTCCATTTTCTAGGGACATGCATTCCTGGGGGAGAGACATGTTAATGACCAGCTATCTATAAGATATGAACAGAGGAGGTGGGGTAATCACGAGGGGGGTGTGTAATAGCATCTTGTGGGACTTGGAAGGGTCTTCTGTAGAACGTAGGACTTAACTTGGATCTTGAAAGGAACTAGGGAAATTAGGCTTAAGTGAGGGGACAGAGATGGGAAATGGAGTCAGGCCCCTCTGGCCAGGGAAATCAGGAATACATATGAGTTCCTCCAGGGCAGGAATTGTTTTGTATTTTGTCTTTGTATCTTCAGAGCTTATCTTAGAGGTCTAGTATAGATCAGAAAGTTAATAAATGCTGATCTATGGATTAGTGTCCCTCCCCCAGATTAATTAGATCTCTTCTGGGAAGTGATTCTTCTTCTTCTTATTATTATTATCATAATTATTTATCAGGACCCTGCTTTTCCTTGCTGCTAATGGCTTGTTGTGGGTTCAGAGCAAGACTCCTGATTTCTCTTTGTGCTGAATCTGGGCGTTATCCCACGTCACCTCATAAAACAGAGCATATTCAGAAGCTTATTCTGAGACGATCAAAGCTTCAGCTTGACCTCTGCCTTGCATAACTTCCTTGTGCCCCATCGTCTTCCCTCCCAATCTAACACAGAACACAACATTTACAATTTACAATTCTTCCATTTTCTTCTATTTCCTTCAACCTCGACATGCCACAATTATTTATGAGCCTAGCCAGAGCTGAAACCCCAACACTTCTCTCCTTGACACGTCGCTGCCACGCTAGTCATAAACACTCAAAATACATTTGCATCCTGCCTCGGAGACAAAAAATGCCAGGGTCTCTTAACCAATAAGATTTCTAGTTCCTAATAAGGAAACGGATTCTGTATTTGGTGAGTTAGAACAGTTCATGGAGTAGACCCTGAGCAAATGTTTGCTGTGGGCTGAATGATGGGGATGATGAGTCCCCGATCCTTGCTTCGAGCCTCTCTTGGCTAGCTAGCTTCACAGTTTGGCGGCTAGGGCAGTCTGAGCTGTTACTCGCAAGAGGTAAGTGGGGCAATGTCTCAGGGAGCCAAGCTCTAGTGGAGGCATGCTTCCTCAACTTTGGTGCACACCAACAACCTTCAAAACCTAGAGTCTTGTTGCTATGGCTTTTCTCTCCCTGATCCTTCTTTCCTCCAATCCCTGTAAACCTAAGGACCAGCCTAATCCTTCTCTCAGCATGACTGATCAAATTATTATGTACTGTACCTTTCTTCCCTCCCCCACTCCAACCAGGCCCCAAATGGCTTTACTCCACATGAAATACTTTATCCTGGCTTCAGGATAATGACTGATTAGAGCTGAAAGATTCATAGCTCAGCCTGAAGGAGCACCCTTGTAGGCTTGCCTCAGGACAGGGGAGGAGTCCTTAACTCTGGACCCTCAGGGTCTCCATTTTGTCCATTCCCCAGGTGGATTCTGGATCTAGGGGGCCAGTCCAGCCTTCCCAATTCTGAAGGCATTTGGCCTATGAACCAAAATTCCAATTGACTCATTTTCAACGAAAGGCAGACCTTTGGGGGACCACAATCCCTGAGCAGTAATTGTGTTGTCATGGAAAGAGAACCAGGTTTGGAGCCAGAAAGCCTGGGTTCAAATCCTGCCTTTTCTACTTTCTACCTGTAAGATCTTGGGTCATTAATTCCACTGTTCTGAGCTTCAGCTACACAGTGAGAAGATTCTCACTGGAGTTGGGAAGACCCAAGCTCAAATCCAGCCTCAGGCGCTTACTGTCTCTATGGCCCTGAGTAAGTCACTCACTCACTGTCTACCTCCACTTCCTCAGCTATAAAATGGGGATGAAAAAGAACTCCTAACTCCCCGAGTTGTGGAAATTAAAGGAGGTATTTGTAAAGTGCTTAGTACTGGGTCTGACACACAGACACTAAATAAATCCTCCCTCCTTTTCCTCCCTTTCTTCCTCCTTTCCTTCCTCCCTCCCTTCCTCCCTTCCTTCCTTCCTCCCTCCCTCCTCTCCCCCCCCCATTCCTTCTAATAATAAGAGCTGACACTGAGATAATGCTTTAAGATTTGCAAAGTTCTTTAGGTCACTGAAGCCTCACAACAGCCTTGAAGATAGGTGCTATTATCACCCCTATTTCATAGATGGGGAAAGTGAACCTGAGAGGGGTTAAGAGACTTGTCTCATGAGTCTGGACCGACATCCAAGTCTTGACTCTGGTTTCAGTGGTTTTCCCACCACCTCACACTGCTGATACCATACTCTATAAACATCCTAATGTGCCAGAGTTGAAGGCCAGCCTGGAAGGAGAGACAGTGAAGGCAGATGGGCTCTATGGAAAGGCTCTTCAAGGCAGGGGGATACCCCCAGGCTTCAGAGCCAGAAATCCCTGACTCTGAGCATTCTCTTTTCCATGCCAGCTATGTGCTCTTAGGCCAATGGTAATGGCAGCATTAGTCCTTTCATATAGAGATGATGCACGTAAGTATTTTATGGGCTTTATCAATGATCTCCCCATGTTTCATAGGCATTGATTCAGGAGGGTCCCAGGATTTCCTTCCAGGAAATAAGACATGGATTCTACTGAGGCATGGAAAGGTTGGCTGACCTGGTGAAGATCAAAAAGACCTCAGGGGGCCCTTCCAGGTCCAGGTCTGTGATTCTGTGGCCATAAATACACATAAGAACCAAATACAGATATTCCTGCATCTCTGTCTCACATAGGACACAATTACTGGAATAAGTCACTGGGTTTATCCAAAATTGTCAGTGGATTTTTAGGAATAGGATAAGCATCTTTTTTTAGTACCTGCTATGTGCCAGTCGCTGGGCTGAGCATGTTTTTATAATTATCTCATTTGATCCTGGATCTATCTATCTACACATGTACATCTAATATGCAGGCATACATGTATATGTGTGCACACAGGGGCAGTTAGGTGGCCAAGTCTGGAATCAGGAAGATCTGAGTTCAAATCCAGCCTTAGATGCTATCTGTGTGACCCTAGGCAAGTCACTTAACCCTGTCTGTCTCAGTTTTCTCATCTCTAAAATGATCTGAAACCACTCCAGGATTTTTGCCAAGAAAACCCCAAATCGGGTCACGAAGAGTCGGACTTGACTGCAATGACTGAACACAAACACATATACATATGTGTGTATTGCTGTACATATAAAGGAAAGGGAGAAGTGGAAGAGGGTAGAAAATGGGTCAGGCTGAGTTTGTCCTTTGCTTTGGACTCTGACCCATGGCCATGCATATATTCCTAAGATTGTCGGATGGTAGCTGTAGACCTGGAAAGAGATGCCAACCTGTCCAACCTCTTTATTTTACAGATGGGGAAACTGAGACCAGGAGAGCAAAAGGCCACAATTTGAATCAGCTTCTCTGACTCCAAACATACATTTCTTGATGAATATCCCCATCAACTATCCATTGTGGAAGCTGCCCCATGTGAACTCCAAAGGAGGCTACAATAGATCACATCTTGTTTCTTTTTAAGTGTCCAACAGGATAAGAAAGTCAGCTCAGCTAGCCTGCATCCCTAATAGCTGAGGATCTTTAATCTCCTTGAAGTACTGGGCACCACAGGCTCATCCTCCCAGGCATCACCCACTATGTGGCTTCATTCTCCCTAAATCCTTAGCTAATGAATGCCTTCCAAAGGGCATTCTTGGGATTAGGATTAAAATTTCACTTCTCTGTTCAGTAAAATGCCTACCTGATTATTTTCATTTCACAGAGAGACAGATCCTGCCATCAGGCAGACTTTGTTCCCAGCTGGTGGCTGGGAATGTCTAATGGATGTTTCCAGATTCTAGGTTTGGGTTTACTGCAATTTCAACAGCCACTGTGCGGTATGCGTTAAGCACTATGGAGGCACTTAAAGTCTCTCTGATAGTAACTAGAAAAGATAGAAAATACTGTATCTGGATGGGAAGTCCAGAGACAACCATGCAATGGAAAGCATAGTTGATATATAGGTAGAAAACTGGGCTTGAGTCACAAACACCAGAATGTCAAGGGACCTCAGCGACCATTTAGTACAGGGGTGGGGAACCTGCAGTCTCCAGACCACATGTGGCCCTCTAGGTTCTCAAGTGCAGCCCTTTGACTAAATCCAGACTTCATGAAACAAACCCCCCTAATAAAAGGATTTATTCTGTAAAAATTGAACTTAGTCAAAAGGCTGCACCCAAGGACCTAGAAGACCATATGTGGCCTCAAGGCTGCAGAGTCCCCACCCCTGATTATTCTGGTCTAAGCCATAACTGAACAGAATTCCATTCTGCCATTTCCCAGCTGTCCTCTGATTCTCTCTCCATGGATTTCTCTCAAACGCCCTCCCCCAATAACTCTCCCCTTGCTCATTTCTGATTTTCTTCACATGAAGATATCTTAACATACAATGTGACTCCACCATGCTTTTTACTTTATGACAATTAGAGAATCACAGAGTCTTAGCAATGTGAGATATGAGAGATCATCAAACCAATTCCCTTTTTATAAATGATGAAATAGGCCCAGGGAGGTTAATGCTAGTGCCTTCTCTCCTTTAATTACCTCCCTCTCATCTCAGTTTCTCCTATCTAAATCTTAGTTGATCCTGGATACACACACACACACACACACACACACACACACACACATACACACATGCACACATGCACACACACATATACATATATATTAGAGTGTGAGCTCCTTGAGGGTAGGCAATGTCTTTCACTTTTGTTTCTATCACTAGTACTCAGCACAGCACCCGGCACATGGTAGGCACTCAAAAAGTGTTTTTTGACTTGACTGGTTAAGTGACTCACCCAACATCAAATAGTAAAAATGTAAAAGGTAGGATTTGAACCCAAGTCCTCAGACTTCAGAGCTGGCACTCTTGTCACTGTGCCAGCTGCCTCCCCTGTATTCAGTTCATAGAATCATTGATTTAGAGCTAGGAAGGAACTCAAAGCCTTCAATCCCCTCCTTTTCAGTTGGAATACCAGAAATCCAGAGGTGAAGGGATTTACCTGGGGTCACACATCTGGGAGGTGTCTGAGAAAGAATCTAGCACTGTCTCTCCCACCTCATGTTGCCTTTGAATGAAGTTCAGCCCTTCACAGATATACAGGCAGACCTCCCCTTATGGCTCTTTGCTTTATTCCGCTTCACAGACACCATGTTTGGGTTTTTGTTTTTGTTTTTTTTTTACAGATTGAAGGTTTGTGGAAACCCTTCATTGAGAAACTCTATTGGCCCCATTTTTCTAACAGCATGTTCTCATATCGTGTCTCTGGGTCACGTTATGGTCATTCTTGCTATATTTAGAGCTTTTTCATTATTATTATATCTGTTACGGTGATTGGTGATTAATTGCTCTTTTACGTTTTATTATATTTGTTTTGGGGCACCACAAACCACATTCATATAAGACAATAAACTTAATTGGTAAATTTTGCATGTGCTCCAACTGTTCCACCAATCAGCTATTCCTCAGCTCTTTCCCTCTCCTCAGACCTTCCAGTTCCCTCATACACAACAACATTTAAATCAGGCTAATTAATAACTCTACAAGGATCTTCAAGTGTTCATATAAAAGGAAGAATTCATTGATGTGGGAAATTTCATTGTTGTCTTATTTTAAGAAATTGCAACAGCCTCGAACCCTTCAGCAACCACAACTCTGATCAGTTAGCAGCTATCAACACTGACCCAAGATCCTCCACCAGCAATATATATACATATGTGTGTGTGTGTGTATATGATCATATATAAGTTCATGTGCCTCACTTTATTGGGGGTGGTTTGAAACCTAACCACAATATTTTTGAGACAAGCCTGTATTCCTGTCAAATGAATAAACAATCATTTACTAAACACCAATTAAGTGCCCATGTCCTAGGTGCTGAGGCACTCTGCTAGTACTGTTCAACTACATAGCACCTTTCCACTAAATCTCAGGGATCCCTAGGATGTCACTCACATGTCACACCCTATTTAAACACACCACTAGGGCGGAGCTAAGATGGCGGAAAGTAAGCAGTAACTTCTCCAAGCTCCCCAAGAATTTCGTCCTCAAAAGCTAAAAAGTAAATTTGAGTAGATTTAAGAGTGACAGAACCCATTGGGAGACGGAGAGTGACAGATTCCCAGCTCAGAAAAGTGCCTACTCAGGTCTGGGCAGGGAGAACTCAGAGCACACGGGAGTGGCACCAGCCCGGACCTGAGAGCAGAGTGCAGCAGACTGAGAAGCCCCACCCAGCAGACTCACCCCGCGGGAGGCTTCTGCAGCCATCTCCCCGCAGAGCAGAGGACCAACAGAACTGGGTAGGAGGGAACGCAGGGCACATAGCAGAGTCAGAGGTTTTTCCTGGGGCTTGCAACCCGCAGCCTGGATTTTTGAAGCTACATGCCCAGATTTTCAGAAGTTGGGATGGACGAATGAAATCTAGGGGCTTTCATCCCCCTCCCTGACACACGCACACACACATACAAAATCAAGAGGTAAAAAGCCCCACCTAGAGTACTTGCATAAGTATAAACAGCCTCAGGCTTGGAAATCACTGAGGAAGGGGGAAGGGAGACTGTACAGAGCCAAGCCCAGGTGGGTGGAGCCAGCAAGCTCTAACAACAAAAGCCCAGGTGTGCTTTAGAACCACCTGGTCAATCAGCAAACTATAGCCCTGCCCTTCTGCTACAGTGAGCCTGCCTGAGAAGCAGCCCAGAGAACTGAGAAACTCAGTACTCTTGCACCCCGGAAGCAGATATCCACTCTAAAAATACAGGATATAGGCAACCACAATGGGGAAGAAGGAAACTGCAAAGGCTAGAACCATCAAATCATTCTATAGTGAGCAAGAACAACCAAACTCAGAAGGCAACACAGACTCTACACACACACTGGAGACCACAGAAGGAAATGTGAATTGGTCTCCAGCCCAAAAAG
>JAQQSU010015849.1:0-11074 GCA_028627135.1 Pseudochirops cupreus
GCCCTACCAAAAAGTGACATAGGAGAGAATAGACTGGGGGAGGGGGGAAACACTGGGATGGCTGTTTTGGGGTGGTGGGTGGGGGAAAGACGGGGAGAAAATATGTAACTCAAAAAAAATTTAATAAAAAAAAAGAAAGAAAAAAAAAGAAAAAATTAAAAAAAATTTAAAAAAATAAATATTTAGTATTAGTATGTCCCTCCCTTAGGGGTTCTTGGACCCCAGGTCAAGAATTTCTCAATCAGTGAGTGACTTGCTACACCTGCACTGCCCTCCCAGTTAGTTACATCTGCCTTGAGCATCTCACCCCAACAACAACAATCTCTCCCCACCACCACCACCAACAGTCAAAAGAATGTGGAGAAATTATGGCTTACTTCATTTGGTGCCATGGTGCACAACAAGACCCTGATACCCCAGACACCAGTCCACCAGAAATTTGACTCAGTGATGTCCTCTTCAGGAAGACCACAAGTACTTCGTTTGACCCACCTCTCTTCTGTTGCATGATAAAAGCGTGTTTGTCTCTTAAGTGATTCAAAAGGACTCTTCTCTATGAGATTAAGGTTCAACTCTGCTTTTAGTCTTTTCAATGTATTGATCAGTTGTACTGATTTTTTTCCCCCTCTTTTTTTTTTGTCTTTAAAGAATACTATCTGCTAAATGAAATGACTCTCTGAGAGAGGCCAGGGGGAATTCTTGAGAAAATTTTGATGATGTTAAACAGAAGACATCAATAAAGATTATTTTAAAAAAAAGAGAGAGAGAAAATGAGGTCCTATGCAAGAAGCATAGAAAAAGTTGTTTAAAATTCCCAATGGAGAATTAAAAGATCATATAGGATGGGGGAGGGAATAGTTTACAGTAACAAATAAAAAGTTACTAAATTGAATTAAATTAATATTAAATTAAATTAAATTGAAAAGATTCTTATAGGTACCTGGTCCTCAGGACCAACTCTACTACATTTGCCTACATTTGTTAGCTTCCACTTCTTTGACTTCCAGCGTAGTCTTAACTCTGACGTCATCTCAATTACAGTGTTATTGCTAGAGATTGGCTGGCCGTGGATGTTATTCTCAGGCCCCTGGAAGATGTTGCATCAGTCATTAATTTCGGGTTATGGGAGTCTGGAACACAGGCAAGAACTGCCTCAAAGTAACAGAGAAGTAGATCTAGTAAAATTTACTTTCTATCAAGTTGTTACGAGACTGTTCAACTTGCCAGTTTATAAAGTGGTCCCAGAATGTGGTGAGAACCTACAAAGACCATCGATTAGAACTATCTATTACCTATAGACGTCAGATTCCTTGGTAAACAGAAGGAAAGAAAGAATGGACAATTATCTAGCAAACTCAAAGGAAAAGAGACTACTCACCAACTAGAAAAGGTCTGTCAGAGCCAGATAATAGCTCAGAAGAAGATTGTGCCAAGTGAAAAAACCTTGTAAGAAATACAAAAATCTTTCCTAGACTAGGACAGAAGCAAATCTCTAGCCAGAACCTTAACCGTAAAGACCCCTAGAATATATGCCAACCTATAGCAATTAAAAATTATAAAAGCAAATTTGGTTCCTTAATAAGTGCAGATTTAGGAAATGAGAATTGTAGCTCTGATGAAAATTATGATCTATTTATCAATCAGTTCTGCTACGTACGCAAAAAGGTTTTGTTTATAACTAATATTCTTGCCTCAAAGAGTTAGAACCAAACAACCAGTAACAAGACTAACTTATGACACAGTAGGAGAAATTGGGGAAGTAGACATACATGTAGCAAGACAATGATACCGTTTGCCTATGAGATGTATGTACAGATTACATGGGATTGCCTAGGGTGGCACGTGCCATATATTACATGTGCTAATTATTGCTAGCATCTTAAATGTATAGTGGCTATATCTGTCTGTCAGCTATGTATAATTTTATTGTTTAGATAACCTTATCATCCTGTAAGATTTTATCCACCCTAGTATTCCACTTCATCAATACTCTCTGCATCTATTAAAGATCTTAGCTTGAAAAGGCCAAGGTCCCCTACTGCGTTCTGGGCCATCTCCAGTTGTCCTGATTGAAATCTGGCCACTGGACCCAGATGGCTCTGGAGGAGAAAGTGAGACTGGTGACTTTGCATAGCCCTCCTTCACCTAAATCCTTCATTTACATGGCATCATTTCCCTGATGTCATGGTCCTCTGTAATGGTAATGTAATTTGAATTTGAAGATCCCTTTTTGTACTAGCAAGTAAGCAGGTACTCAGCACGTAGTAACCAATCAAACTTCTCTGAAAGAAACAGAAGGTATGAACCCCTGTTCCTGATGTAACAGGAAGGAGTTGGCTGAAACAGGAAGTAGCTAATGCTGTGTGTATGTAAGGAAAAGCCCCAGAGAGGAAAGGTCAGAATTTCTTGGAGCACCTTGAAGGCAGAAGCAGCTACTGGGAGAAAACCGAAGAGGAGCCCAGGAGCCCCCCAGGCTGTATAAGGTGATTCTGATTTTTTGAATGAGCTACAGAAGACTGAGGAAGCATGACCTAGATGCTAAGATTTTATCTGTTTGTGGCTTGGTTGAGCCTTGAATTCCCAGGAACAGAAATTGTGAAGGATTTGAGATGGACTGGACCCTGTGAACTTCAGTGTGGAGCAAGACCTATACAGAGAGCCGGACAAAGACCTGGAAGCTGTCTGCCTCTGAATCCAGGTGACTGTTTGATGGATTCAGGTAGGAGCGGGGACCATGGAAGGGGATCCAGGGAATCTGAGAAACCACCCCAAGTCAAGCTGAAAGAAGACTTTACTTGAATACTGTATACTGACTGATGAAATTGCAGCTTACTAATGACCTAAGGGTAGAGGGTCTGTGTATTTTCTAATGATTGTACTTAGTGATTAATGATACTTAGTAATTGATTGCTGAATAAGTGACTGATTGAGTTAACTTAGTGTGCCCCATGAGACTTTGACTATTGTACTCTGAGATGATTGTTCTTTGTTCAAAACTTTGTGGCCACTATGGTGAAAACTATGTGGCCATTTCAGTGATAAGCTGTTGTGAATACTATATTGTGATTTTATGTGATAAGTTGTAGTATTGTGAATGCTGTACCTTGATTTTGTCTGAATGTTTTGCTTTGATTTGTTATGGAATAAATAGAGTGTTCACTATACTGTGTAATCAGAACCTTAAAAGCTGTTCACAGTAGCATTCTTCTGGAAAGCTGCTCACACATGGCATTACGTCCTTTTAGAGAAAGAAGGACAAATAGCAGCAACTTTCTGCATCTCTGATTGCAGGTTGGGGCCATGAACTCCAAATGTTCACTTAAGGAGAGAGTTCAGCTCAGACATCTCCTCATTTCTCACTTGGTGGTGATACATTAGGGTTTTCAGACTGCCCCTGATTTCAATTATTTGAATCAACGATCAATTTCAGTGATTTCCTCTCTAATTAAGAAATGGCTCATTTTACTATACTGGATGGTGCTCAAAACTTGCTACATACAACATATACCAATTCTCTTAGAAGAGAAAGCATTCCTGACTTATAGATGTGAAACTTCTCAGTAGATTTTGACATCTTTCATTTCTTGATCCCATATGATATTTTTCATTGTAGTTTTTGTCATCTTCCTCATGCCTACTTTTTAAAGAAGTCATCAACTACTAATGAATGCATTGGTGTAGTTTGCAGGCTGTTAGGTTCTCCATCTCATTTCTTTACTTCATCATCTGCACCAGTTGTGTCCTTCATGAGGTACAATTATTTTAATATATTATGTATATAGGACTTTATGGTTTGTGAAGTGTTTTACATATATCATCTCATTTGATCCTCATAAATAGTCTGTGAATTTGGTACCATTATTATCCTTCTTTTACAGATGAAGAGATTGAGGTTGAGTGGGTGTTGAAGCAACTTGTTCACAACCACACAGTTTGTTAGTGTCTGGGGCAGGATTTGAATACAAGTCTTCCTAACTCTAAAACCAGTACTCTATCCACTATGACACACTGTATATCTCCAACCATCATCATGGTAGCCCCTTTACCCAGTCACGTCACAAGCACTTCAAGATGAGATGACATTTTTGCTAATTCTTATGATGAAACCAACTCTACTTTTTTTCCTGCCTTTCAAAGGAGACGTCCTTATATTCAGCATTACTTTTGTCATTTCCCATTGTCAGTTACAAGGAGAATTAGCAATGTATGTGTGATTTCTCCAGAAACATATGGATTCGTTCAATGACCATTATGAAAAAAAATAATATTCTAATTAATTTTTTAAAAATTAATTTTAATTAACTTAATTAAATTAACCAGTTTTATTAATTAATCTTTTTAAATATTTTAAGAACTAAGTAGTTTTTGGAACTTTCTAACTCCCTATTTTCTGCCATTATTAACAATAGAAATGGCAGGGAATGCATGTTGATTTTAGGTAAAACATAAGTTTCTTGAGAGCAAGAACTTTTTCCCCTCTTTATATAGAATGAAACTAGCACGCTGCCTTGTATGTCAAACTGTGACTAATATGGAAATATTTTTACATGATAGTAAATATATAAACTATATCAAGCTGCCTATCATTTTCAGAAGAGGGAAGAAGAGAGAGGGAGAAAAAATGGAATTCAAAATCTTGTAAAACTGAATGCTAAAAATTTCCTTGACATGTAACTGGGGAAAAATAAAATATTATTTTAAAAAAAGAACAAAAAAAAACAGTAAACAGAAAAAAAGAAATGCTGAAATGAATTAAATTGAATGTATCTGTTTTTTGACCATGGCCAACTAATTCATCACCACATGTAAACCTTCAGATGTTTAGTGTTTCTATATTTAAAAATCAAACACAGTCTACAAATAGGTCTGTATGTTTCTCTTCTCCTTTCTAACTTCCACCCACAGACCTTTATTAGCCCCCAGTCTTATAAAACTATGCCAAGAAAGAATGGGAATCTAATGGGGTAGCCACAAATTGGGGAAAAGATAAACAAATTGTTGTATATAAATGTGATGGAATATTATTGCACTGATCTCTTATCAGCAATGACAAACCATGATTCCAAATGAGTAATGATAAAATATGTTGCTTACCTCATGAAATAAAGGGAAAGACTCAGAAGGAAAAATGATAAAAAAAAATTTGGAAATGTATTTTTATGATCTATGCATATTTGTAACTGGTTTTGGTTTTCTATTCTCAATGAAGGGAAGGCATGGGTGGTAAAGGGAAAAAGGAAGATTCTATCTCATTAAATAAAAAAATAAATAAATATTTAAATTTAATGTAATTAACAAATATATGAAATATTTTAATTTAAAAATTAATACTATGCTAAGCCTCCAGCATGGGAACTATAAAGGCAACCCCTCTGCACTGGACAAGTACAATCAAAATAACTCATATTAGGATCAGAGGGCAATGTCCAGGTTTTACTCCTTTGCACCATGACTCAGTCCTTTCCCTCTCCAGTTCCAGGATCATGAACTTAATCTTTAATCTAGGAACATAGAGAGAAGATAAGTTTAATGGAAGAATCAGTGTGGCCACCAAGTCTCTGAACAATAGATATGTATCTATTTCTTATAAACTAAGGAGAACTGAGTAAGGGATAATGACCTAAGTGGGTGACATACATAAATCTATAAAAGTAGCCTACTCACTTTCTGAAAACTGTCATCTAAAGGAAGAGGTTGCAGAGCCTCCACCCAAATAAGATATAATTGTCCGCTCACCCCCAAGAAGAGATCAAATTGCCGTTAACTCAAGCACATACCAAGTTCAGCAGGAAGATGTGTGATTTGGTTTTTTGGCAAATCCAGAATTCTCATTGCCTGAAAGAGCTGAATATAACTAGGAATAGTCTGAATCAGGGTATTTTCTATGTGCCATTCTTTCAGATGTGTCTGTTCCCGGAGGGAATCTGGAAGTTCCTAGAATGGAACAAAATTATATGAATGAGAACCATTGAGTGTATAATTTGGTGCTCACTAGTAGTGATACATACACATCTATAACATATACCCATGACAATACATACAATGGTCAAACAAAACAGTATGTTACCGAAAGAGTTAGCTGTTAAATTTATACCTGCGTAGCCATTTGCCAAATAAAGCATGAAAGGATCACAGATGCTATTTACTTTAATTTCAAAGATTTGTCCACTTTTAAAAACATATTGAAGAGACAATAGTTGGTTGTTTTTAATCAGCTGTTTGGTGAAATTAAGAAAGAATTTTTTGTAGGGGGAAGAGAGGGAGATACTGTAAAATCTTTAACTTACACTGCGGCAATTCAATATTTTTAATGATTTTTATACCTTTTCCCTTAATTATATTCATAAATTATTTAAGAAGTTTCTATAATTTCACTGCATTTTCCCCAATGTTATACACTTGATAAATGTCCCTATTGGCCTATGTGAAAAATAGCTCTAAACAGCAGTAAGAGGTTGACTTTATAAGGTACATATAAAAGAAAGAACACTAGAGGGTCAAGGGATCTGTGTTCTAATGCTAGAAGATGACTAATTAACTGAGTAACTTAGAACAAGTCTTTTTATTGTGGAGACCATTGAGACCAAGAAGGGCCACTAATGTTTGCACCTGGGAATCGACCAAAATGACTAATACCACCTCCTCTTCTCCTACTCCCTGTGTTGGTGAATCACCAACTGCCTTTATATAATCCAGATCCTTTCCCAACCCCTGTTTCCCATTCTTTTATCCTGGTTCAACACGACTGTATCCATTACATGTCTCACTTCAGCCTCTTCTATTGTGCTCTCTATAGTTCTGTTCTATAATTAACCTTTATTTTAATCCTCTTCCTGTAAGAGTTCTTCCATCTACTTACACTCATAGTGATTTGCCTTTGCCCAGATATAAGTGCAGCCCTAGCCACCTCTCTACCATTAACTGCCCTTTGTATCATGTTCCCCAACATACTGATCCCGAAGAGGGTGGTGTTATACTTGTTGCTCCCCAATGCCATTTCCAGAATATCTCTTTGCTGCCATCATTCCACATCTTCCGTATTTCATTCCATTCAAACTTACTACCCACTCAAGATCCTAGTAGCAATTTTCAATCCCCTCCCCACCCCCAGGACATTTTCCCTGCTTTCACAAGGTATTTAGTACCTTACAGTCTTCTCTGCTTTAACTCCTGCCCTTTTACTGGTGACATCATGTCGATGCTTCCTCAAACATTCTAACCCCTCCACTCAGCCTCAGTTACAGACAAAGGAGGGTCACATCCCATCACCACTTACAAAATGGTGCACTTCAATGGGCAAAAACTTTAAAGTTACTTTTTATCAATAATCTCATTCTTTCTCCTTAAGTTTTATCCCCCTTAAACCTATTATGTGTTCTCAAAAGAACCTACAATCTCTATTCCCCCAGCACTCTCCCAATCTATCATCCCTGCTCTAACCTCATTTTTCACACTTCTGAATCTGAACCCTACAGTTAACCAGTTCAGCTCTACACTGCTCTATGCTCTTGAATCCCTTGTTCCCTCTACACCCTCTTCTTCTCTAAGCTGATATCATATCATACTCCAACCTGCCCTCTCTCTCTGTTCCTACTCACGTGCTGCTAAATGGAAGAAATCACAAAACCAAACTGAATCCACTGCAAATGTATGGCATCTAATTTCAACTGAGCCCTCACTTCACTATACAGCCCTTTTGGAGGGAAATGACTCATGGATGATAGCATCATTTTTGTTGTAATAAAGAACTGGAAACAAAGCAAGTGCCTATCAGCTGGGGAGGGTTGGACAGACCATGGTATATGAATGTAATGGACTATCTTTCTGCAAAAAGAAATGATGAAAATCTAAAAGGACTTTAATGAATTGTTGCAGAGTGAAGTAAGCAGAGCCAGTGGAGCTCTATAAAATTGTAAAGGAAAAAATGTGGGTATCCGGGATAGAGTAACCAGCCTGGAATCAGGAAGACTTATCTTTCTGAGTTCAAATTTGTCCTCAGATACTTATTACCTGTGTGACCCTGAGCAAATCCCTTAACCTGTTTGCCTCAGTTTTGTCATCTGTAATATGAGCTAGAGAAGAAAATTGCAAACCCCTCCATTATCTCTGCTAAGAAAATCCCAAATGCCATCATAAAGAGTCAGATATGTCTGAAAATTACCAAATAACAAGGGAAAACAGTTATGAAATATTTAAGAACTATGATCAATGTAAAGCTAAGTCACAAGCATAGAAAACTGATGTGTCCTATTTCTTAGCAAAGAAGTGTAGAATCAGACATCAATTTTCAGATACAACTAATGTATACATTTGTTTTATTTAACTATATTTATTTTTATAAGGCAGACTTTTTTATTTAGGGGAGAAGAAAGTTGAGATTGAGATTATGATATTTTTAAAAAGGAAGGAAATTTGAGTGTGACTAGATTACTAAAAATAAAAGCAAGTTAAAAAGGACAGAATTTCAGAAGGGGATACAAACAAACAGGATAACATTGGAACTGCCATGTTAAATTTGAAATATATCAAATGAAAAATATGCAAAATGAAGATTCATATTTCATATTCAGTCCCCCTCTCTCTATTCTTCCTGGTATTGGAAAATTCTCATTTTTGCTGACCTTTCTCAAGTTCATAATAATAAAAAGAAAAAATTAAGAAAAGGTCATCCTTTTTCCCTTCTCGAAGCAATTTCCCTACTTCCTATAGAGTCTATTTCAAACCTTCCCTTCCCTCCTTCTCTCATAGCATTCTCTTCCCTTTTCTTGTTAGCCAAGAACCTCATTTTAAATTTTATTTAAAAAAATAACAGACTTCATCATTCTCTACCTTACCCTCATCTCTATATCTTCAAATCTCTTTACATCATTCCTTATTGTCTCCTTTACTCCAGTCCTCAGTGAAGTGAGCCTTCTCCCCATGCCTCTAAATGTACCCTTGATTGCACTCCCCACCATTTTATTCAGCAGATTTTCCTCCCAGATCATTCCTTCTCACCAACCTTTACTCTATTCCTATCTAACTCCTCTCTTTTGTCTAGAAATACATACATCCTAAAAAAAGAGGTTCACAAGAGCCTATATGAAGCTATACATCCTTTCAGTCAAATCCCTTGGAAAAAAATTGTTTATATTCAGTGTCTCTACTTCCTCTCATTCCATTCAATGATCCAAAACTGATATTCTTCCATCTGACTGTGAACCTTCCATCTTTCCATCTCTCCCTATACCTTACTCCTCTTAAACCCATCCTTTCTATTCTGTCCTTGTCTCCACTTTCTCTTTTCTCCCTCCCTCCTCCTTCTCAATCTGGCTTCTGACTTTACCCCTAAACTGAAACTGTTTTCTCCAAAGTTACAAATGATCTCTTAAATGACAAATATGATGGGTTTTTTGGTCCTCAATCTTTCTCAAACTCTCTGCAATATTTAACACTTGTGATCATACAATCCTCCTGGATAGTCTCCCCTCTCATATTTTTTTGTCGTGCTGATTGTTATTGTTTCTCCTCCTACCTGTCTATCTGCTCCTCTTTCTCTTCTAGTGGTCCATCTCCTTTTGCATACGTCCTGTTAGTGTACTATAAGACTGCCCTGTGCCTTTTTTTATTCTGCCTGTCTCTGTCTCTCTCTCTCTGTCTCTCTCCCTCTGTCTCTGTTTCTGTCTCTGTCTTTCCCTCCCTCCCTCTCTGCCTTCCTCTCTTTCAACATGCACACACACACACACACACACACACACACACGCACACACACACATTTTTTAATATGGTAAACAAATCAGCTCCCATGAGTTTAATTATTATCTCTATGCAAATGCCTCCAACATCTATATTTCTGGTCAAAGCCTCTCTTTCTTGAGCTTTAATCATACATTTCCAACTGCTTTTTACACATTTGACATCGGAAGTCCCATTGGCATCTCAAACTCAACGTATTCAAAATTGGTATAACTATCTATACAGGTAAATGCTTAGCAACTGTTTCTCCAAAAAGGAAAAAAAATATGTGATGTAACTTTTAAATTTAATCTACATCAATAACATTTTGACCATAGCCCTCTTTAGTCTAGACAAAACACACTAATTACTGATTTTAAGTATTTGTGAATTTCTGAAGTGTTAATGTTCACCTAGAAAACTTTTATCTGGCTCAAGTGCGATCCTGTTTTTCACCCTTCCAAATATATTCCTCTTTCCAACTTCTCTATTTCTACTAAAGACATCACCATCTTTCTAGTCTGTAGCTATGATATTACTCCCTCACTCATCCCATATGTCTATGCAGTTGCTAAATCTTATATTTTCTACCGCCATAATATATTTTTCAGCTGACATCATTTCTCTACTCCTGTGACCGTGACCCTAGTTCAGGCCCTCATCAGTTCCTGCCTGGACTACTGAAAGAGACTTCTAATTATTTTCTCTGAATCAAGTCTCTACATTCTGCACTTACCTGCCAAAGTATTCTTCCTACAGTATAAATCTGACCCTGTCGTTCCCTTACTTAATTAATTATGAAAGCTTTATGTCACCTCCAGGATCAACTCTAATGGGTTGAATGAGTTAATGCAGACTCCAAGAAATAGTCTGTGCACTGGAAAACTTTGGATCAATAATTTTAGTATATAAACTTCAACATTAATTTTCTTGGACATTCATTTTTTTATTGTTGAGTAAGTAACAAGGTAAGAGTCACTATCTTTCCTTTTGACTATGTAGCTCTCTTAGCAAAAATTGAATTCAAGTACCACTTCCCACGGGAAGCCTATTCTGATCTTCTCATTGTTAGTACCCTTGCTCAAAATTGCTGTGTTTATATTTTGTACAGAGGGAAAGGGGTTTATTAGGGGTCCTCTAACCAACTCAGTGTCACCAGGCCTCTTGATGAAATTACAGGATGTAATTGGTAGGTAACATCAAGAATGAGGTGGTAAGGTAGTTGCCTTTGCACCTTACCAAAGGATATAACACCTTTAAATTTTGAATGAGCGGGGGGCGGAGCCAAGATGGCGGCATAGAAGCAGCAACACATCGCAGCTCTCACATAGCCACCCCAAAATACCCATAAAATAGGACT
>JAQQSU010001585.1:0-14944 GCA_028627135.1 Pseudochirops cupreus
AGTCCAAATTTTTAAAGGAAAATTTCAGTGGGTTAGAGGAAGAAATAGACAACAAAACTATACTAGTAGAGGACCTCAACTGTACCCTTTCAGAACTTGATAAATCCAATGGAAAAAAATAAGAAAAAAATAAGGAGGTAAATAAAATATTAGAAAGTTACATATGACAGACCTTTGGAGAAAATGGAATGGGGACAGAAAGGAATATACTTTTTTCTCAGCAGCAGATGGCATCTTGTAGCAGCAAACACCCTAGCATATCGAGGATGGCTGCTAGCATAGGTTCTTAGATTTGCTTTTCTAAAGGAAAGCAACTCAAAATAGGTTAACACTCTTTAATCAATTAAACATATATCATTTACCTTGTTCAGGGGGAAAAAGTCAGCACCCTGAATTTCAGAGAATACAAACAGAAGCTGCAACATAAAATAAGGCAATTTAGCAGACAGGGCTTCTAGCTGTCTGACCATTACATCCATACCTAGTTAGTTACCAGAGAGGGAAGCACCAACATCTGACTTTTCAAAGCCAGGGTGCTCAATGGCTGCCCAGAGTCTCATCTGGCCAAATCACACAACTCTTTCCAAAGTGATCTCCAAAGCTAAACCTCACATTAGGGTATATATAGGCTTCCCCTGGGTCAGAGAATGCCACAACCCTCTTGACCCACTGCCCAATCACAAAGTAACAAGGTGTGGGTGTTCCTGAAAAACAAGCCTACCACCACAGGCTCCATGTGACCACATTTAGCCTATTAGGGGGTAGAGTATATTTTCAAATCAGGGAAGGTTTTCAGATTCACTTAAGCCTATCAATGAGCCAAGGGGCAGGGAAGATCTTCAGATTCCCATTACACACCCACACCAAAATTGACCATATAATAAGGCATAAAAACCTTAAAATCAAATGTAAAAAGGCAGAAATAATAAATATTCTTTATGGGTCATAATGTAATAAAATTACATTTTACAAAGAGCAGTGGAAATATAGCTTAAAAGTTAATTGGAAAATGAATAATTTTATTCTAAAGAATAAGTGGGTCAAAGAACAAATCAAAGAAACAATCAGTAATTTCATTAACAAGAATGACAACAATGAGACAACATATCAAAATTTATGGGATGTAGCCAAAGGAGTATGTAAGGGAAAATTTATTTCTCTAAATTTGTATATCAACAAAATGGAAAAAGAACAGATAATTAAATGGGGTATGCGACTAAAAATAAAACAAAACCAGAAAACAAACAAATTGAAAATTCCCATTTGAGCACCAAATTAGAAATTCTACTAAAAATCAGAGGTGAGATTAATAAAATGGAAAGTAAGAAAACTATTCGGCTAAAAAATAAATCTAGGACCTGGTTTTATGAAAAAGTCAATAAGATAAATAAGTCATTGGTTAATTTGATTTAAAAAAAGAAAGAAGAAAGCCAAATATCCAATATAAAAAATGAAAAGGGTGAAATCACCACCAATGAAAAAGAATTTATCCAATTAAATGCCAATAAATCGGACAATCTGAGCAAAATGGATGAATATTTACACAATATAAATTACCTAGATTATCAGATCAGGAAACAGAATGCCTAAATAACCCTATCATAGAAAAATAAATTGAACAAGCTATTAAGGAACTCCCTAGGAAAAAGTCCTCAGGGCCAGATGGGTTCACAAGTGAACTCTACCAAGCATTTAAAGAACAATTAATTCTGATACTATATAAAGTATTTGGAAAAATAGGTGAAGAAAGAGTTCCTCAAAACTCCTTTTATGACACAAATATGCTTCTGATATCAAAACCAGGAAGAGCTAAAAACAAGAAAGAAAATTATAGGACAATTTTCCTAATAAATATCAGTGAAAAAATTTCAAACAAAACTAGTTTTAGCAAGGAGATTACAGCAACATATTGCAAGGATTATACTCTATGAGCAAGTAGGATTTACAGCAGGCATGCAAGATTGATTCAATATTAGGGAAAATTATCAATATTGTTGACCATATCAATAAAAACCAACAGAAATGATGATTGTCTCAATAGATGCTGAAAAAGCATTTGATAAACTACAGCACCCATTCCTATTAAAAACAATAGAGAGTATAGGAATAAAGTCAAGAGAAAGAAAGAGAAATGCCATTTAAAATAGCTATAAGTAATAGAAAATACTTAAGAGTCTACTTGCCAAGACAAATTCTGGAACTATATAAACACAATTGCATAACACTTTCCCCACAAGTAAAGTAAGATCTAAATATCTTGAAAAATATCAATTGTTCATGGGTAGGCAGAGTTAATGTAATAAAAATGTCAATTCTGTCTAAACTAATTTACTTACTCAGTGCTATACCAATCCAACTACCAGAAATGTTTTTGATACAGCTAGATAAAATAGCAACAAAATTCATCTGGAAGAACAAAACGTCAAGGATATCAAGGGAATTAATGAAAAGAAAAAATACCAAAGAAGGCAGCCTAGCAATACTATTAAAAAAAAATAAAGGACTGGAGGAGAATTTATTATACTTCAGCTGAAATCAGAAGAAAAAACAGGGGTAGTAATCATGATCTCAGACAAAACAGAAGCTTAAACAGATTTAATTAAAAGAGATAAGCAGAAAAACAACAATTTGCCAAAAGGTACCATAAACAATGAAGAAATGAACACAAAGGGTATAATAAATCCATATTCTCTTAAAATTTCTTTTTATTTCATTAATTTCCCAGTTACCTGTAAAAACATTTCACTCATTTAAAAAAAAAATTGAGTTTCAAATCTTCTCCCTTACTACTGCCTCATCCCCTCTTTAAGAAGGCAAACAATTTTATATTGATTAAATATGTGAAATCATGCAAAAATATTTCTGTATTAGCCATGTTGTGAAAGAAAACAAAGGAAATAAAGCAATACAAATAAAGTATCCTTCAATCTGCACTCATAGTTTACCAGTTCCCTCTTTGGAGGTGAATAGCATATTCCAATATGGCTTCTTTGGAACTATCTGAGATCACAGTCCTAACGAGAGTAGCTAAGTCTTTCATGGCAGATCATCCTTGTAATATTGCTACTGATGGATACAATTTTCTCGTGGATGTCTTCACTTCACTTTGCATGAATTCATGTAAATCTTTCCTGTTTTGTTTTGTTTTTCTTTTTCTGAGAATACCTGAGAATACTACACCTTTGGGTGTAGTTACAAATTCCTCTCCAGAATGTTTGGACTGATGCACAACTGTCCCAGTATTGAATTAGTGTCTTAATTTTCCCACATATCCTCTGGCATTTGTCATTTTTTTCTCTCTGTTATAATAAGCCAATCTGATAGGAGTGATGTGATAGCTCAGAGTTGTTAAATTTGAATTTCTGTAAGCAATAGCTATTTAGATAATTTTATAATGATACATAATGATTATAAATAACTTTTTTTTCCTTCTGAAAATTGCCTATTTGTATCCTTTGATCATTTATTCACTGGGAAATGGCTCTTATTTTTGTGACTTCAGCTCAGTTCCCTATATGTTTGAGAAATGAAGCCTTCATAAGAGAAACTTGCTCCAAATATTTTTTCCTACTTTCACACTTTGTTTTTCATTTTGGCAGGATTAATTTTATGGAGAAGTTTTTTAATTTAATGTAATCAAAAGTATTTATTTTACTTCCGATTACCCTATCACTTGTTTGCTTGTAAACTTATTCATACATCTGGAGGCACTTTTTCCCTCATGCCCACCTTATGATATCACTTTTTATATCTAAATATTTTTTACCTTATCTTGGTATGTGGTATGATTTATTTCACTATTCCTAGTTTCTGCCAAACTGCTTTCCAATTTACTTGGCAATTTTTGTCAAATGGTATGTTTTTACCACCAAAGTTTGGAGCTTTTGGGTTTACTAGATTAGTGTGATTATTTAGTACTGTGTATAGTGTACCTACTCTGCTCCACTAATACATCACCACTGTATTTTTTAGCTAATATCAGATTATTTCAGTGATTACCACTTTGTGATACAATTTGAAATCTGGAACTACTAGGTTACCCTCCTTTACTGTTTTTTTTTTAATTGATTCCCTTGATATTCTCGACTTTTCGATGTTCTCGATGAATTCTGTTGTAATTTTTCCAGCTCTATAAAATAATCCTTTGGTAGTTTGATTGATACAACAATGAATAAGTAAATTAATTTAGATAGAATAGTCATTTTTATTACATTGACTCAGTATAGCCATGAGTAATTAACATTTCTTTAATTGTTTGCATCTGTCTTTATCTGTGTGAAAGGTGACGAGTAATTGTTTTCATATAATTCCTGTCTTTTTCTTGAGAGAGAGATTCCCAAGTAATTTATATTGTCAGAAGTTATTTTAAAGGAAATTTCTCTTCTTATCTCTTTCTGATGTGTTTTTGTTGGTAGTATATAGAAATGTGAACGATTTTTGTGGGTTTGTTTTATTTCCTGCATTTTTTGCTAAAGTTGTTAATTGTTTCAACTAGTTTATTCATTAATTCTCTAGGGTTTTCTAAATACACCACCATATCATTTTCAAAGAGTGGTAGGTTTTTTTTCCTTATTGCCTATTTTTATTTGTTACATTACTTTTTCTTGTCTTATTGCTATAGCTAACAATTCTAGTACAATATTGAATAATTGTGCTGATAATGGACATTCTTGCTTTCCTCTGATCTTATTGGGAAGGTTTAGAGTTGATACATGTTTATCCAATGCTTGCTCTTGGTTTTAGGGAGATATTACTTATCATTTTAAGAAAGGTCCCATTGATTTCTATGCTTTGTAGTGTTTTTAATAGTAATGGGTGTTGTGTTTTGTCAAAGTCTTTTTCTGCACCTATTGATGTAATTATATGATTTTTTGTTGTTTTTGATATTGATCTGCTCAATTATACTGATTGTTTTCCTAACATTGAACCAGGCCTGAATTTCTGATATAAACCCCACCTGGTCATAGGTTATGATTGTTGTGATATATTGCTGTAATTTCCTTGCTAGTATCTTATTTTATATTTTTGCATTGATATTCATTAAATTTTGCATTTACACACACACACACACACACATGTTTTGCTCCACAGTTTAGCTATCCAAAATAGGTTTATGGCATAAAAATAATTTAGTAAGACTACTTCTTTACATATTCTTTCAAATAGTTTATACAGTATTGAAATTGATTATTCTGTAAATGTTTGAAGAATTCACATATGAATCCATCTGGTCCTCAGGATTTTTCTTAGCAGCTCATTTCTGGGTGATTTAGTTTATTTTTCTAAGAGTGAATTACTTAAATATTTTATTTTTCTTTTGTTAATCTTGGCAAATGATACATTTTTTAAAATATTCATCCATTTCACTTAGATTCTTAGTTTTATTGGAAAATAATTGGGTAGCTCTTGATTTTCATTATTTCCATTTCATTGTGGATTTTTGGATTTTTTTTCCTATTTCTAGTTCTTTTAAGTTATCTACTAAATTCATTGATCTGTTATATCTCTCCTATATTAATGTACACATTAAGAGATATAAATTTTGCCCTAAGGAAAATTTGGCTATCTCCTACAAATTTTGGAATGTTGTCTTGTCATTCTTTTTCATGAAACGACTGACTGTTTCCATGATTTGTTCTTTGACCTACTCATTCTTTAGGACTACATGACTCAGTTTCAATTAACATTTAATTTCTGCTTCCATGGCCCTCTATTAAATGTAATTTCTTATTGTAATATGGTTTACATATGGTATTTTTAACAGGCTTTTTAAATTTTGTATGAATTTTTTATGCCGTAATACATGGTCAATTCCCATAAAGGTAACTTATACATCTGAGAAAATTTGTATACCTTCCTATTCACATTCAATTTTCTTTAGAGGTCCATCATACCTAATTTTTCTATGATTCTTTTCCTTTCCTTGACTTCTTTCTTATTTATTTTATTGTTAGATTATCTGGCTCTGAGAATAGAAAGTTGAGTTCTCCCACTAATATAGTTTTATAATTTCCTTGTTTAAGTAATTTAATTTTTTCCTTTAAGAATTTGGAGTCTATGTCTTTCGGTGCATTTATATTTCGTATTGATATTACTTCATTTTCTATGGTTCCTTTTAGCAAAATGTAGTGTCCTTACTTATCCCTTTTAATTAGGTCTATTTTTGCTTTTGCTTTGTCTGAGATCATAGTTGCTAGTCCTGCCTTTTTAACCTCAGCTGAAACATAGTAAATTCTGCTCTAGCCTCATATATTAAGTGTGTCTTTCTATTTCAGGTATGTTTCTTGTACACAACATATGGTTGGATTCTGTTTTGTGATTCATTCTGCTATCCACCTATGTTTAATGGGTGAGTTAATCCCATTTACCATCTCAGTTTAATTTGCTAACTTTGCATTTCCCTCCATCCTATTTTTTTCTATTTATCTAGGTGGTGCACTAATAGATAGAATGCCAGGCCTAAAATCAATAAGACCTGACTTCAAATCTAGCCTCAGACACTAAACAAGTCACTTAATTTTTGTTTGCCTTAGTTTCTTCACCTGTAAAAATGAGCTGTAGAAAGAAATAGCAAACCATTCCAGTATCTTTACCAAAGAAATCCTAAATGGTGTCATGAGGAATAGGATATATCATTGAAATGACTGAAAAAAATTCTTCTCTCTCTGTTTTTTATCTTGTCTTTTCTCTAAAGTCTATTTTGCTTTTGATCACTGTCTTCTTTTGTCTGTCCTCCCTTTTATCACCACTCTCTTTCAGTGAGTTTTGTACCCCTTTTTTCATTTGATCATTTCTGTTTTTTAAGGTATTCTTTCCAGTTTTTATGCCTCTTTAACTGAGCTTTTAACTGTCTTTTAATAATTGTCTTCTTTTTACTTATTGGCCTAATTCTCCTTTTCACTTATTTGAGTTTAAAATTTGTTTTTTTCTTTTCAGAAATTCTTATTACTCTTGTGTCTGATTCACATTTTTCTTTGAGGCTTGTAACTGTTTTGGTTTTTTTGCTTTTTTTGATTTTGTGTGTAGATCTTCCTTTTCACCATTGTAGTTTTTAATGGTCTTTTTTATTATTTGTTCTATTTTCCTCTCCATTTGTTGATTTGGAACTTTACATTAAAGTTAAGCTTTGTTCCAGGTCTGTGTGGATGGCCACTGCCTCAAACTTTAGAGTTTTTTGCACTGATATTTTCAAGCTACTTTGGTACTTTCAAGGTGGTTTGATCTTTGGAAAAGTGTGGTAACTGCTCTCCTGATCTACACTCTGATCATTACCCAGGAGGGGTTCCTGACACCTTGAAAATGGAGTTCATACTGCTCGTCAGGTTTCCACTCCTTCTTGATTGAAAGTGCTCCTCCCTGTCCTTGAACTATGACCAGAAGTGAGTATAGACAATGAAACTGCCAAACAAAGTCTGGTCATATATTCAGTGCCAGCACAGTGGTCACCTATATTCTGTTTATGACAAGTTACTAGGTCCTGTTATCCTCTCTGGTTTGGAAGCTCCCAAAACTGCTGCTGCTTATGTCACCACTACCTAGTCCTCATATTGATGTTTTATCCATTTGACCTGTGGGTTAGCCTCTACCACCATTTCACAGATCTCTCTTTCAGAAGTCCTATGTTATCTTGGACTAAAAGAATGTTTTATTCGGACTTTTATTTTTTGTTCTTCCACTCTAGAATTCAATTCAAGACATTATTTTAACCCTACCTTACAAAAAGAAGTTGCACAACCCATAAATGAGCTCCCTAAAAAAATCCCCAGTATCAGATGGATTCACAGGTGAATTCTAACTAATTTTTAAAGAACAATTAATTCTAATACTGTATAAACTGTTTGGAAAAAATAAGTCATTCCTTTGATGACACAAAGATGGCTTTGATACATAAACTAGGGAAAGCAAAGTAGGGCTTGCTGCCAGGGCGGAGGGCACATTGTCCCAAGCTTCAGGGGTTTTGTGCGCTGTTTTCAGAGATGCTTCTAGGGACCTGTAAGTTTTCAGTTTTTCCAAGGTGGTATGATCTAAGGAGAGGTGTTTACTACTCTTCTGACCTGCGCTCTGGTCTGTGAGCAACCACAAGCCCTCTTTTCTGCCATGGCACTGTGAGGAGGGTCTCCGTTCTGCTGCTACTGCAAGCTCTTGTGTTCCTCTTTGCCCTGGGAGTGACAACAGGACTGCAACCCAGATTTGAATGACCACCTTACCATCTGTGGACTGAGAGCTCAGGAACGAGCCTCTGTTACTGCCGATTCAGTGGTTCCCAAGACCTGCCTCTGGTTTTCTGGGGTTTGGAACTGTTCTGTCATGGTCTGTGCTAGACTGTGCTGCACTCTCACCCAGGTTCAACAGATCATTCCTGCCAACCTTCCAAGAAGTCTTTGGCATCTGTGGGCTGAGAAGTCTGGAAACTAACAATGCTGCCAATGATTCAGCTGTCCAGGTACCTATTCTGGGTTTTCTGGGGCTGGGTCTGCACTGGTGCAGGCTGTGCTGGATGGCACTCCCCTCTCTCCCTGGTTCAACACATCTTTCCTGCCAACCTTCAAAGTTGTCTTGGGCTAGAAATTTGTTTTACCCCATCTTTTTGTGGATTCTGCTTCTCTAGAATGTAAGAGTTCTGAATTTGGAGGGATTTAGGGGAGAACTAAGGTGAAACCCTGCCTTTACTTTGCCATCTTGCCTCTGCCTCCTCTGGAGCTCTTCATTAAAAGATGAGTAATATATGTCCCAAACCAAGAGCAAGTGTTATCCATAATGGGGATAAGCTAGATGCCTTCCTGATAAGATCAGGAGTGAAGAAAGGATGCCTATTTCCACCACTATTATTAGATATTGTGCTAGAAATGCTCGCTGTAACAATAAGAGAAGAAAAAAATATTGAAGGAATAGAAATAGGCAATGAGGAAGCAAAAGAAAATGGCATAGTTAGAGAATACTAGAGAATCAACTAAAACGACAATTAACAACAAAGTGGCAGGATATAGAATATAACTATAGAAATCAGTAGCATTTCTATATATTACAAACAAAGTCCAGGAGGAAAAGATAAGAAGAAAAATCCCACTTAAAATGACTGCATCCAATTAGGAAATCTACATGCCAAGTCAAACCCAGAAACTATATAAACACAATCACAGAACAGTTTTTTCCACAAATAAAGTCAGATCTAAAAACTGGGAAAATATTCATTGCTCATGGGTAAGCTGTGCCAATGTAATAAAAATGACGCTTCTTTGTAAATTAATTTACTTAATCAGAGTCATACCAAATAAAATGCAAAAAAAATATTTTATAGAGTTACAAAATATAATAGCAAAATTTATCTGGAACAGCAAGAAGTCAAAAATACAAAATGAATCAATAAAAAAATGTGAAAGAAAGTAGCCTAGACATAATAGATCTAGAATGTATTATAAATCAAGAATCACAAAAAACAATCTGGTATTGGCTAAAAAATGGAGTGGTGGATCAGTGGAAGTGATTAGGTATACAATACATACTAGTAAATGACCCTAGTAATCTAGACCCAAGGTTTTAAGGCAAGAATTCACTATTTGATCAAAATTGCTTGGAAAATTGAAAAGCAGTTTAGCAGAAACTATGTATTGACCAACATCTCACACCATGTAACAAGATAAGATCAAATAGATACATCAAATTAGAGAGCATGGAATATTTTACCTGTCCGAACTATAGAAAAGGGAAGAATTTATAACCAAATAAAAAATAGAAGACATTATTGGGATGTAAAATAATTAATTTTCATCACATTAAATTTAAAAAGAAGAAAAGAAAACCAAGCCAGCCAAGATTAGAAGGGGGGGAGAAGCAAGAAATTGCAGAAGAAATTTTCAGTAAGCTTCTCTGATAAAGGCCTCATTTCTCAAATATATAGAGAACAAAAACAAGTTGATGAGAACATAAGTCATTTCCCAGCTGATAATTGGTCAAAAGATACGAACAGGGGCCGGCTAGGTGGTGCAGTGAATAGAGCACTGGTCCTGGAGTCAGTAAGACCCGAGTTCAAATCCGGCCTCAGACACTTAATGCACACGCACACGCACACACTCACACACACACACACACACACACACACACACAAACTAGCTGGGTGACCTTGGGCAAGTCACTTAACTCCAATTGCCCTACCTTCCCCACTCCAAAAAAAAAAAAAGATATGAACAGATCATTTTCAGAAGAAATCAAAGTTGTCTATAGCCATAAGAAAAAAAATGCTCTACTTTGATTATTGGTCTCTTCTATTGATTAGAGAAATACAAATTAAATAGATTCTAATGTATCACCTAACTGCCACGAGATTGGGTAATTAGACAGAAAAGAAAAGTGGAAAATGTTGGAAGTGATGTGGAGATTTGGGACTCTACTAAACTGTTGGCAGAGGTGTGAACTGACCCAAACATTCTGAAGAGAAATATGCAACTATGTCCAAAGGGTTATAAAACTGTGTATACCTTTTAACCAAACAATACCACCAGTAGGTCTATATCCCAAAGAGTTCAAAGAAAAAGGAAAAGGACTTGCACATACAAAAATATTTATAGCAGGGCTTTTTGTGATGCCTAAGGATTGGAAATGGAGGAGGTGACTATCAATTGGAGAATGACTGAAAAAGTTGTGGTATATGATTGTTACGGAATATTATTTGGCTATAAGAAATGCTGAGTGGGATGCTTTCAGAAAAAGCTGGCATGACTTATATGAACTCATGCAAAGTAAATTAACAAGATCCAGAACATTGTACCTAGTAACGACAATATTTTAAAGATGCTCAACTGTGAATGATTTATCTATTCCAATGAATACAATGATCTAAGACAATTAGAAAGAACTTAAGATGAAAAATGCTACCCATTTTCAGACCAAAAAAACCCCAATGGAGTTTGAATTCAGATCTAGACATGCTTTTTTGTTTACTTTATTTTTCTTATTTTTTTTCCTATTTTCTTTTACAACATGCTTTTGCCTTCTCAGTGAGGGTAGAAAGGGAGGAGGAAGGAAGAATTTAATGCACCTATCAAATTTTAAAATAAAAGCTTGACAAAAAGACTATAGCAATGTTTCCCCTCCAAAATTCACTGTCACAATGTTGGATTTATATCAGGGATTTAAAGATGGGAAAATATTAGGAGAAATATTAATGTTGTTGATCATACAAGTAACAAAACAAAAAAAAACTTTATGAAACTCATAGATACAGAAAAGAGCTTTGGCAAAAATATGTAATTTATGATAAGAATCCTAGAAAGCACAAACACTGAAGAGCTCTTATGTAATTTGATCAAAGTTACATAACTAAAACAAAAAATCAACATTATTTGGTATAGAGATATAGTAACTTTTCCGATATATGACTAGAAAAAGGATATACCTACTGTTTTTGACACAGTTCAAAAAATATTATTATTACTAATAAGACATGAACAATAAAATAAAGGAACAAATATTAGCAAGAAATTAAATATCTTTGCATAAAATATGATAGCTTACTTAGAAAAGCCTAGCAAACGAGAAAAGAAAGTTATCGAGCCAATCAAGAGTATCAGCAAAATGTCAAGATATAAAAGAAAGAAATCATTAGCATTTTTACATAGCAGCAACAAGAAGCAAAAATGAACTTACCAAGATATTCTTAGAACTTAATAAATACAATTTTAAAATATTCTTTATGAAAAATGAAGGACAATAAAGATTAAAATAATTGTGATTTGCCATGGCTAGACCACACTAATATGATGAAAATTTGATAATACCTAATTTAACTTACACGTTTAATAAGCATACTAATAAAACTACTCAGGGGTTACTTTGTTAAACTAGGCAAAAATCAATAAATTTTATTACAAAAAATGTTTTAGAATCTCAGGGGGTAAAAAATGTGGGAATGAATGAGGAATAAAATTTTTCAGACTTCAGATTGCATTACAAAACATCCAATACAAAAAATATTTGATATTGAGCTAAAAAATATAGAATATCAATAGTAGATGTTGGTTTATGCCCAATTTCTGCCATACTGCTTTCCAGTTTTCAAAAAAATTTTAGCAAATAATGAATCTTATCCCCAAAATTTAAATCTTTAAACTTATCAAATACAAGGTTGCTGTATTTATCTGCTGCTGTAAATGTTTTGTCTACTCTGTTCCATCGATCCATCTTTCTATTCTTAGCCAGTACCAGATAGTTTTAATAATTACTGCCTTATGATATAGTTTAAGATCTGGTACTGCTAAACCTCCTTTCATTAATTTTTTTATTAGTCCCTTTGATAGTCTTGACTTTTTGTTCTTCCAAATGAATTTTGTTATTATTTTATTTTTTTCTTTGTGTTGACAAAGAATTGAAAATTGTGGCAACAACTCCCAATTGGGGAATGACTGAACAAGTTGTGGTATATGATTGTAATGGAGCACATTGTGATGAGTTCATTGATTTTAGAAAAAATATGAATAGACACACAAAATAATGAAGAGTGAAATAAGCAACACCAAAAGAACATTGTATATCATACCAGTAATAATGTTTTAAGAATAATTTTGAGCAACTAAGTATTTTTGACTATTATAATGAAAGAAAAAGAAACTGAGAAACTTCTCTGGACCCAACCTTTATCAAAGGAACAAAGGTGGTGGCCTGCAGTCCACCTGGTATGATTTGAGACCATTGGTTATGAATTTCACACTTATTTATGAACCCATGTATGACCCAATAAACCCTGTACAAGGCCAGTATATGCCTCATCATGCCCTACACAATATAGAGACCTGGGCTTCCTAGAACTATATTTTATGCTTAGTGTGTAATTGATCCATTTCTTGTAACAGGAAAGATCAAAAATCAATTCCTTGAGTGCTTTGCTTTGTGACCATTTATCCACTACAAATATTTTAATAGGATAGGAAGTAACTATGATTTGGAGTAAGAGCATAGCCCTGGGTAAAAACCTATATGACTAGGCGGAGCCAAGATGGATATGTAGAAGAAGCAAAGCTCCATGAGCTCCTCTCATAACTACCTCAAATACCTATAAAAGATGACTAAACAAACCTTAGAGCTACAGAACCCACACAGTGACAGAAAAATAAATCTCCCGCTGAAGGCAGCCTGGCAGGCCTATAGGAAGGATCCATTGCTGTGTTGGGACGCAAGCCCAGCCCTGCATGAGCCCATAGTTTTAGCCCCAGGATGGCCCCAACCAGCAGCAGCCAGAGCAGACTGGATCACCAGCAACTGTGGCAGTTTCCAAAATCATTAACCCATATATGCTAAAGACAAAGTAGAAGGTCAGTGTAGAACTCTGTTGGAACAGGGGTGGGGGGAAGAGCACAGTCCGGCCCTAGCCCCTGGAAAAAGAAGTGGTGGAGGTGTGGTGGCCATGCAGCCACCTCCACGTGGCTGCTTCAGACCTCCTGGCCTGCAGATTGTAGGCAGATCAAGTGACCATTCAGAGGGTAATTGCTCTTGCTCTAACCTGCTTGGATCTGGATCATTGTCTTGCATGGAAGTCCTAGGGTGTGTGGCCAGTGAGCCAGAGCTTGTGGGGGGTTCAAAGGGGGCACCCAACTAATAGCTCCAGCAGCTGCAAAAACCCCAGTGATGTGGGACAAAAATCTCCTTTCTGGAAGCAGACTTCTACTGCATCAAAAAGCTCAAAAGTCAAGTAATTGAGTGGCAACATGAGCAAGCAATGGAAGCAAAGCAAGCACAGCAATCAAACCTTAGATTCGTTTTTTGGGGACAAAAAGGATCAAAGCATGGAATGGGAGGAAGACAATGAAGTCAGAACTCCTGTACCACAAGCTTCCAAAAAAATATGAATTGGTTACAGGCCATGGAGAAGCTCAAGGAGGATTTGGAAAATTAAGTAAGAGAACTGGAGGAAAAATTGGGAAGAGAAATGAGAATGATGCAAGAAAATCATGAAAAGCAAGTCAACAACCTGACTAAAGAAAATAACACCCTAAGAAATAGACTAATTCAATAACAAAAGAGGCCCAAAAAGCCAGTGAGAAGAAGAATGCCTTAAAAAGCCAAATTGCCCAGATGGAAAAAGAATTTCAAAAGTTCACTGAAGAGAATAATTAGAATTAGACTGCAGCAAATGGAAGCTAATAACTTTATGAAAAAACAGGATACTATCAAATAGATCCAAACAAATGAAAACATAGAAGGCAATGTGATGTATCTCATTGGAAAAAACACTGACCTGGAAAATAGATCCAGGAGAAATAATTTAAAAATTTTTGGACTACCTGAAAGCCATGATCAAAAAAAGAGCCTAGACACCATCTTTCAAGAAATTCTCAAGGTAAATTGCCCTGATATTTTAGAACCAGAAGGCAAAGTAGAAATTGAAATAATTCACTGATCACCTCTTGAAAAAGATCCCAAGAAGAAAACTCCTAGGAATATTATAGCCAGGTTCCAGAGTTCCCAGATCAAGGAGAAAATATTACAAGCAGTGAAGAAGAAACAATTTGAATACTGTGGAATCACAATCAGGATAACACAAGATCTAGCAGCTATGACATTCCAGAGGTCAAAGGAGTTAGGATTAAAACCAAGAATCACCTACCCAGCAAAACTGAGTATAATGTTTCAGGGGAAAATGTGGTCATTCAATGAAATAGAGGACTTTCAAGCATTCTTGATGAAAAAATCAGAGTTGAATAGAAAATTTGACATTCAAATAGAAGAAGCAAGAGAAGCATGAGAAGGTAAACAGGAAAAAGAAATCATAAAGAACTTATCAAAGTTGAACTATTTATATTCCTACTTGGAAAAATGATAACTGCAACTTACGAAACATACTTCAGTGTGAGGATAGTTGAAGGGAATATAAATGTGTGTGTGTACATGTATGTATATATATATACACACACATATATAATATATGTGTGTGTATATGTATATATATATATAT